>JABUQX010083286.1:12500-22500 GCA_015478945.1 Trachelipus rathkii | reverse complement strand
CTCTTAATATCCAAAGCAAATTCAATGGCCCCGTCTATATCCCCAAAAAATGTTTTCAAGTCATTAGACGCGTATCTTTATGTACGTAAAGTAAAATTAATACCTCAAATACATATGGAAATCAAGAAATCTCTTTTGACCACTACAAAAAAGTATCCAATCAATAGAATTGAAACAAAAATTTTTAACTTTAAATAAAGATTATCAAGTATTAATATACCTAGCATTGTCAATGGTAGCTTACCTCAGAAAGTAATAATCGGAATTGTAGAACATGAAGCCTATTCTGGAAATTATGGAAAGTCTGTATTTAAATTTACTCATTTCGGACTTTGAGGTATCAGTCTACGCGTGAATGGTCATCCGTACGGTCGTGATTATGAGGTGATGTATAAAGAATCACATTCTCTATGTTTATGACCTTTTTACGATTTAATTACCAATACTACGTCATGCAACGATAATGGGACAGGTCTCGATCTCGAGGCATACGATGAAAACAGTAATTTACACACATACCATCTAACACCTGATCTTTCAGCTTGTAATGCTAATCAACTCAATATCCTAAGAAAAGGAACATCAGGTCTGAGTCTCACCTTTGGAGAAAGTTTAAAATCCCCGTTCTCAGTCCTGGTGTATGTGGAACATCCTCAAATCGTCGAGATTGATATAGAGTACGATATATAATCTTGAATTATTAAAGATGAATGAGGAAGGAATAACAAGCGTATCTAGAAACGAAAGAAGATTTCAAGGTGTATTCGTTTGTAACGAACTCACTCTGTGAAATTGGGAACAGATTCTGTATTTATCTTCAACACTTCTCCTCGGAATGTTACGAATAATGGTCACTGTATAACCGTGTATAAGAATAAAAATAAGGTTGTATATTTCCTTGACTCTTTACATGTAGATTTTATGTTTGGTAATCATTTTGTAACATTTTTTAAAAATATAATGTTATTCATTATGTAAAGACTTTATGTTTTCCTATACAACTGATCAGTTCTAATTTTTGTGGTGTATACTGTATTTATCTCCTAACGTTTTTTAAATAATGTTTCTTTTAATAAACGTAGATATATTTGATGTTAAAAATTTATATGTAAACGATTATGTAGTTTGCATTTATGTTATAAATGCTTTAAATTAAAAATTAGTTTTTTATTTCCACTTTACTAATATTTTATTCATAGAACTTATTTCTATGTTATGTTTATACAAAAGGAAGGCTCAAATATGACTTGAAGCAGTAGATCAATAGATCAAGAGTGGATTGGAGGGGTAGGATGGGTGGTTTCTTTACTGCTTTTCTGTTTACTGTTTTACTGTTTTACTGCTTTTACCGCTTTACTGCTTTAGGGTCAATAATGAAGGTTCAAATATGACCTGAAGCAATATATCGAGGAGGGGAGGGAAGGGTGGTTTATTTATTATTTTATTTCTTTACTGCTTAAGAGTCAATAATGAATGTTCAAATATGACTTGAAGCAATAGATCAATAGATCATGGGAAGATGGGAAGGGTGGTATGATATGAAAAATTACCTAAAATTTAATCATTTATCATCTTAAATATTGTGTTAAATAATTCATTCATTTGTTATAATTGAAACTGAAAATGTTCGATGGGCCTCATACTTTCTTTGTAAATTATTTTCTAGAATAGTTTTAAGAAAATTAAGTGGAAACTAGAAGAAAACATTTCGTGAATTGGAAGCTAAAAGTAAAACTATTAATAATAATAATATAATAATAATAATAATAATAATAATAATAATAATAATAATAATAATAATAATAATAATAATAATAATAATAATAATAATAATAATAATAAAAATAATAATAATAAGTAGACAAAAAAAAATAGTAAAAATACCCCCTTATAAACCAAAAATTCGGATTCGTAACCATTGTTTACCTAAGAATCGATACCCTACTTGATGAACAAATCATGCAATGAGGATGCAACCGCGGATGAAAGTGCAGATGCGGTGCGGTGAGTATGAGACTGCGGCCGCGAACGGTACTGATGCAAACGAGGCTGCGGATAAAGCGAAAATACAAAGCTAATTAAGTATCCATTCAAACGGTCAACATGAATCAGGGACTTCCTACGGCGAAAAATATCATGTAAATTCCTGGGGTCTGGGTCTGCCAACCTTTAGTCACTTTAACTACTTCTAGCCACACTGCGATATCACCCCAAAACTACTTATATATATCATATATATAATATATATATATATATATATATATATATAATATATTATATATATATATATATTATATTATATATATAACAGAGATCCAACAGTATATTTATATATTTAACTATATATATAATATATAATATATTATAGACTTCTATCAGGTTATTTAAAAAGTTTTATGAATTGAGTACAAAATAGAGCTAGCGAAAGGGGAGGGAGGATTAACTCTCCAAAATATTCGTCATTTCTTTATTATTCTGTTTGTTTATCTTTCATTATATAAATATTTAAGGACCGTTTATGTAAGTTTTAGAATTTTATAAATGTTCGAATACACACACACACACACACACAACACACAGCACACACACAAACATCACATTATACTATATATATATATATAAGATTATATATATATATATATATATATATATATATATATATATATATAATATATATATATATTTATTTATTTTTTATATAGGTGCTTTTTGTTTTAAATATTATATATATAATGGGTGAAGAGATTGCGGGCTATGGCGACGGTAAAAATTGCAGATGGGAAGAGGGTTCCCTGATATGTGGTGGCTGTGAGTGATATTGGTGTGGCCATACGGATGAGTGGCAAAGTATGCACCTCGTGAAGCCGCTTGTAGGTGAGAGAAGACCACTCACCAATGTTCGGCTTATATTTCTAAGTTTCGCCACTGCTGATTCACTCGTCCAGCCCACTTGTCAACAAAACCGGAAGCCTTGTCGGAGAGCAGGATAATAATCAGTGGATGGGAGGCGATCTTGTTGAATGGTATCTAGGAGGTACCTGGAACAACTCCGAAAAGAAGAGACGGCCATTTTGGTTCCTCTGTCAGCGATTTCGTTGCCAGTTACCCCTACGTGAGAGGGGGTCCAACATAGTATGATTAGTTCTTACGAGAGTGGAGAAGCGTAAGTCCACCATGAACTGCAGAATGAGACAGGAATGATGCCTTTAACAAGGCAGCAGGTGGCTAGATTTGGAGAGAGATGTCATGACCAGGAAAATGGTGGGAGCAGAGAAAAGCCAAGGTATATACCCTTCATCATAAGAGGATGGCAGCACCTTTTGCAAAGGGATGTTAAGGAAGTTGAGGATGTTATAAACTGTGTTTGCAATTCTCAGTAAGATGGATTCTGAGGTATATCTCCCAGAATCGGTGTTAGAGCAGGTGGTATTGGGGTTGAAAGCGAAGATAGCTTGTGCACATGATGTATTCCTTTCAAAGAGAGAGTGGCATCACATCAGATTCAACTTCAAGGCTCACCCGGGGGGACGATCGGAAGGCTAAAGTGGAGATACTGACCGCCTCATTTTGGAAGGGATCTAGCAGGTGAATTAGAGTTGGGAGGCCTGACCATATACTACGTAACCATAGTCCAGCTATGATCGGATTAGGGAGGTGTGGAAACGTAAAATGGTCTTGGAATCAGCACTCCAAGATTTTGAGGAGAGATAACGTAATAGATCAAGCACGTGATGACAAGTCGATGGGTATAGAATACGGGAATGTTTCCATGGAGGCAGTGTAAGAAGGTGACACCGGAAAAGTGTCACTTTTTTGGTAAAGAAGTTGGAGTTGGGATATTGAGATCCAATATGGGATCCGTTGAGTTACGGAGGTCTGACGCTAGAGGCTTTGTCAGTTATCAACCATGTGGATGATTCTGGAGAACTGGAAAATATGGATTAAGATGAGGAACCTCTGGGTCCCCTTTCGTGCCACCAGCAGATTTAGAACACTTTGAGCGCTTGCGTTGAAAGGTTTTCCATTCATCTCTCTAGGAAGCGCAAGAAGCATTAGAGAAAGGGAGAGCGGGTCGTCACATCAGGCTCCATTTGGGAACTATAATCCATTTCATCCGCTAAGGCATAGAATCCTTTAGAAAGTGTTGAGGTTGGAAATTCGGAAGAATTATAGGAAAATTCAGTAGAGCTGGAATAATCCTGCAAGCTATCAGAGAGTTGGTTGGCGATTTTGGCGATTTGTTCAATAGATGTGATTGTTTGGGTACAATCTATTGAAGTCGTTAAATTTGTCTCAGGACTAGACTTTTGACGCTGTCTCGTCTGAGTTGCATTTCTTACATCTTGGGTCAGTTGTGTTTTGCTTTAGAAATTCGGGTGTTTTATATTTTAGTGAATAATTTTTAGCTTGCTGATTAATCTTTTTGTGTTTAGGAGCATCTTTTTCAGGAAATTGAGTAACGGTGGGAGACAGATTAGGGAACATAGCTGCAGGCTTCTTACGTGAGTTTAGCGAACTCATCTGGAAGGTATAGGAACTAGTGTCTTGACAGAAAATGCTCTCCAAGCTTTGTATTGGATAAAACAACTTAGTTTCATTGTTGGTTGGTTGAAATCTAGTACTCGAAATTGAGTATTTGATGACATTTTGAACTTAAAATTAGATCAAGGGATGCTTTTGGATTATTTGAGAAGTCGGTAGTATAGACAATGCAGGCAGGCAGGTTGCAGTAACTGCTCGGGTTTCACTAAAATTTAGAAAAAGAGTTCTACTGGAATGGAGTGGTGTCAGTGGATTATCAAACGGAGGCAGGCGGCTGCTGCAATTGTAGCATAAAATTTCCTGTGTGTTATTTGTGGGATATGTCTTTGAGCTGGTTATGACATCTCTCCTGTTCAATTTTTGTATGGTGCATAGCTCTAAAACCTCCTGTTCAAACAGGTAAGACAGGCATCTTAAGGAAGAGGTTCTGTGGGGTCCTCCTCAGTTTTTGCAGTGTGGTGTGTTTTCACACGGAGTGGGAAATTCTTCTCGTAGACTTTGCATACGTCATACGGTCCCCTACAGTATTTTCCGGGATGACCAAACCGTTGGCATTTAAAGCAACGTCTGGGTCGGGGTTAAACGTACGAACACTGTAGCTTGTAAACCTATTTTCCCCTTTGAAGGCGGATAAGGGGTACTAAAGGTCAACAGTAAACGAAGATTTGGGAAATCAGGCGAGTCCCAACGAGGGGAAAATCTATAAACATTTGTAACGGTAAATCTTTTCTGCTGAAGATTTCTTAAAATGACAGCAATATGAGCAAAAGCTGAAACACCTGATGGTCTAGGAATAGGAGGGACAGAGGTAGAGTCAGGTGGGGTGTCCGACATTCGGTGATTGTGCACGCCTTCATTTAATAACGTTTTATTTTTACAAACCATTTTCATAGAAGTTAAACCACAGACTTTGTTTCCATAGATGAGCAAATATAACAATAAAACAAATGAAATAAAAGTAAATGACATGATGGACCGGAAAAGCGTTTATTTCATAAGAAAGAGTAGTCCTTCTTCCCACAACAAGTCACAAATCAGAGCCTCGCACAACTTCCCGGACCCCGCTTCGTAGGGTAGGCTGTGGATGTGGCCTCGGAAGAACCTCCCGGAACTCCCCGTCGGTTTTCACCCCGTGTACCGCACAGAACCAACATTACTTCACGCAAGAGTCCGAGATAATACACCAAAGTGCAGGACGACCTACCACTGCGGCCTTTAAACTCGAAGATTCGGGTCCCCTACAATTGGCGGCCCAGTTACTGGAGAACAAAAAGACCAGTTTTTAGCCTGTTCCCTTATCCACGGGGGAAAAGTGTGAGGTGGACTGGAACAGCTCCGAAAAGAAGAGACAGCCATTTTGGTTCCTCTGTCAGCGATTTCGTTGCCAGTTACCCCTACTTTGACTCTCAACCAGAAAACCATACCCTACAAACAATAATCAAAAACTAAATATCCTACCATGACACAAAAACCGAAACTATCAACTTATTAAATGATCCAATCATTAATTATCAATCATATCTATCACAACATGGTAAACATATACATCCACCATCCCACATCTCAATATTGTCCGGACAACTACAAACCCAACTTAAGCCCTATCAACACAATAAACAATTTAAAAATAGGAGGCGACTTCAATGCTCATCACACGGTCTGGTACAGAGATTATCCTTCAGATAAAGAAGGAATTCACTTTCTAGACGAAATTGATTCCTTAAATATTTTAAACTACAACAACCTTCCCACTCGAATCCCTCCCCAAACAAACCAAATCAAGACATTTCCTGACATTACTTTCTCCTCTCCATCTCTCTCTCTCTCAACTACATTGCAATACAGAAATTGATCTCCCATCAGACCACGTTCTAACAATAATCACATATAATACAGCAAAAATAGTCAACCCCAAAATAACTACAACTTTTACAAACTACAAAAATGAAACTGGCAACAATACATCTAATCACACCTTCCTTCCTTCTTCCACTCTCTACATAAGGATATAGATAATTATTTCACCAAAGTAGTCCAAAAAGCCTCCAACCTTTACATACCAAAAGACCATAGAAAACACTACAACCCCTCATTAACACATGAAATCTGCAACTTGATAAAGCAAAGAAATATCATTTGACAGCAAAAAAACTTATACTCCAGACCTGACTACACAAATGAACTTCTTAAACAAGATCTCCAATCTCATCTCCACCCATATAATAGAATAATTCAAGCAACACCTTAGTGACAATATGAGTAGGTCAAAAGAAAAACGAATGTGGCAAGTAATAAATAGTCCCAATAACTCCCAAAACAGCACTCCACCCACAAACGAAGCTTTAAGAGGACAAAATAATTCCTTCCCTTCCCCTAAAGAGTACTGTAATATCCTTGCGCAATACTATTCCAATATCTCCAGCAAACCTACCCACTCAAATAATAGAAAAATAATACGCAAACTCAAAAAAAACACAATTGGGAATCAACCCAAACCCCCCATTTTCTACACAAGAAATAACTATACTTATCAAAACCTTAAAAAATTCCCCAGCTTCCGGCCCCAACAACATCTCTAGCCTACACATAAAACACTTTGATACCACCGCTATGTCATTCATTACAAATATCTTCAACAAATCGGTGTCTTTTAACTATATCCCCCACACTGGAAAAAAGCAATTATCATACCCAAATTACAACCTAGAAAAGATGCCATAACCTTCGACACCCACTTCACCTTTACACCTCATATTCAAAACATCATAATCGAAGCGAACAAAAAATTAAATGTTCTTCGTAATCTGTCTCAGCACAGCTTCAGCAACTAAACAACCATACTGTCAACTACATTTTAATAATTCTCAAGAACTACATTTAACTATGAATGAGCAATCTGGTATCCTGTAACCTCATCAACTAATAAAATTAAATTAGAGAGAATACAAAATACCACCCTACGAACAATTACAGGTTGTCTAAAAACCACTCCTATCCAACACCTGCATGAAGAAACAAAAATCATCCCCATTCACATCTAGATATGATATGGGTACAATTCTACGCCAAGACTCTTGACCCTACCCACCCATGCCATAACTACCTACAAGAACACTCTATGCATCGTTTAAGATCCCCTCCATCTTCCTCTGCCCACTACTACGTCGAACTCTTTAGAACAATTTCTCTTCCTAATTGTTAATACATTTATATCACTACACAGCAATACAGACTGAACAACCGTCCACCAAATTCACCTCATAAAACTCCCGTCCCTCCGAAATATCTCTAACTCAAAATACACTCCCACAAAAGATACAAATCTCGCTCTCTAGATTAGGACCCGGGCATCACCCAGATCTCCAAGAATACAAAACATAAATTTCAACCTCAAGATACTCCATCCCCACTCTATCGCAGATGTCTAATAGAAGCTGAAGCTGTTGAACATCTCCTACTAAGATGCCCCCAACTAGCTCCCTACAGAATACTCTATAAAATCTCCTCCCTGAGAGACTTATTGCTCCACACCGGGTGGAGAGGATGCCCCAGATGTGGGGTGAGATAATGACATGTGTGGACCACCGCCCAAATAAAGTGGAGCCCAGGGGATATATATATATATATATATATATATATATATATATATATATATATATATATATATATATAATATTATAATATTAATATATTATATATATATATATATAATATAATATACTAATATATAATATTATATATATATATATATATTATATATATATATTATATTATTATATACTATGGATGTTTACGAAATAGGGGGACAAATTTGGAGAATATTATCTTTGTACCATAAAGCGTTTTGTCTTAAATAAAGTTATCTGTAAAGTTCTTCATTTAGCAGGTAAAGAAGTTAGAAAGTCATCGGCAGAATCAATTAAGGCTACATTTACAGCACCAAAACATTCAACTCTACATTGGGATGGTAAACTGGTTCCAGACTTAAAAAAGGGTATTGCTGTCTCTAATATGGACACTGTATAGGTTCGCTTAGATAGGTACCACTTTATTATAGAGATAGGATGAATAATACTAGGAATATTGTTGATTGTATTCGAGCAATATTTACTCGGGAAACAGATACAAACAATAACAAAATAATACAAATAATAATGCGAATCATAAAAATACTCCTATTATTACTAATAACAATATTAAAACCTTAATATCAAATAATTATTTGATAAGTAATATTACTTTGATAATAGTAATAATACGAATAGGAACAGAAATAATAATAACAAAGAAGTAATAATAGAACAATAATAATAATAATAATAATAATAATAAATAATATAATTAATAATAATAATAATTAATAATAATTATAATAATAATAATAATAATAATAATTAATAATAATAATAATAATAAATAATAAAAAAATAATATTAATAATTTAAAATTAGGGAAATAATGGTAATAATAAAAACAAAATAATAAAAAGATATAATAATAAGTAAAAAATAATAATAACAATAATAAATAATAATAATTAATAATAAAAAAAATAAAAAAATAAATAATAATAATAATAATATAATAATTAATAAATAATAATAATAATAATAATAATAATAAAAATTAAAAATAAAAAATAATAATAATAATAAAAATATTAATAATAATAATAATTAGAATAATAATAATAATGATAATTAATAATAATAATAATAATATAATAATAATAAAATAATAAAATAATGGTAATAATAATTATAATTAATAATGATAATATAATAATAATCTTTAATAATATAATAATAAATAATGATAAAAATAATAATAATAATAATAATATAATAATAATAATAATAATAATAATAATAATAATTAATAATAATAATATAATAATAATAATAATAATAATAATAATAATAATAATAATATATAAAAAATAAAATAATAATAATAATAATAATAATAATAATAATAATAATAATAATAATAATAATAATAATAATAATAATAATAATAATAACAACAACATATACATAGACTTACCGTCAAAGAGAACATCTTGATAATGAATATTATTTTTATTCACTGACTGCTCTTCAATCATTTCCCATTTTTCCTTATGAACGTTTATGTTTTTTCCCTTAGAATCCTATTATTATAATAATAATAATAATAATAATAATAATAATAAATAAATAATAATAATACATAAATAATAATAATAATAAAAAATATGAATACTCATACTCATATAATAGAGTTACCCATTTAGAATAATAGCAATAATAATAATAAAATAATAATAATAATAATAAATAATATAATTTAATAATAATAAAAATAATGAATAATAAATAATAATAATAATAATAATAATAATATAATAATAATAATAATAATAATAATAATAATAATAATAATAATAATAATAATAAAATAGATAAATAATAAGGAA
>JABUQX010083286.1:0-5000 GCA_015478945.1 Trachelipus rathkii | reverse complement strand
AGATCTTAGGATCTCATGTACACGATCATGTATGATCACAGGTAAAGACATGGGAGGAGAAGGAGTAGGGGGATGGATGTCAGAATCATGCAGGGTAAAATTAGATGAAAAAAGTAGGCCGAAGAGATTTGACTTTTCAGATGGAGAGTTAACTACAGAACCGTCAGAAAGAATAAGGGGAGGAAAGGGAGATTTGCAAAAGTTGTTAAAGATGTTTTTGGCAAGAGGTCAGAAATTTTATCAATAAGAGAACCAAACGTTAGGTTGCGCATTTCTTTAGGCGAAGACGCATTTCGAGCCTAACCTGTTGAATAGTATCCCTGCAACGAGTCCGAGCAGGAATGAAAATAGGAAGAGTGATAGAAGAGCGAGAGTTTTTCCATGCCCGATACGCAATGTCTCTCTCCTGAATGGCGCGAGAACAAGCTCCATCGAACCATGAATTTTTGGGGAGAAAAATATTTAGTTGAAGATGGAATGAACCTCTCATCCCATCGGCGATTACGGCCCCTACTTTTTCAGCGGCGACAGGAGCAACCTCCGAGTCAAAGCAGGATTCATTCCAAGAGTAGTTAGAAAAATAACGACGCAATACCCTCAATTAGCCCGAAAAAGTGCCAGAAATACGTTTAGGGCATGGGTGAGCTGGTTGGGAAAAAAAAAAGCCTATTTTAAGAGCTAAAGATGTGGTCAGAGGTTTTACCGAATAGGAGGAGAATATGTGCATTATTTATAACGAGGAGTAGTGGTGAACATAAGAATTGGTTTAGGGTCGATCTGGATATGTGTAGGTTACTTAATATAACTGTTCCAGATCGTTGAGAATACTAAATGTTTTGGCCTCCTCCCCACCTTGCATCAGTGTGAGAGGAGCTCAAGCACTCAGTGTGGTGTACGTTGCTGAAATCCCCTAAACAGAGGACCTCAGCATTTGGATGGGAAGAAGTAGCAGTCTCATGAGAAGTAGTAAGATAGTTAAAAAGAACGTGAAAATCTGTTCCATTAGGAGAGCAGTAGCAGAAACACAAGATAATGATAGTAGTAGGGAGAAAGATTTTAAGCCACAGAACATCGAAGTTAGAAGATTCAAGATTATCGAATCGTGTTACAGGAGTGTTTATGTTTATAAAGGCACAGACTCTACCATTCAGTCGGAAATTATAGAAAAAGCTACAGTTGGAGATAAGTTTATCTGAAAAAGAATCCCTAGCTAGCTGGGTCTCAGACAGTAATAAAATGTTAGGTTGAGAGTTAGAGAGGTGATATTTCACAGATTCATGATTACCACGCAGACCACGCACGTTGGCAAAGCCAATAGAGAATCCCCGCCTCCGCCCACCCCCACATCTACTCCAACCAGTCATACGGTCAGGCATTCACACAAACAAACACCCACAAACTCACGCACACAATCAATACTAATAGTTTAAACTTTTAACGTTTACTCAATCCACACACACACGTACACACAAACACACACACACACACACACACACACACACACACACACACACACACACACACACACACACACAAAAATAGCGTATACTAACAAGATAACTAAAATTAATGTTAAAACTAAAACTCAAGTTAAGAGTACGCTAAGGTGATGGTAACTCGCATTAAGACGGTAAAATTAAATTTTAAAACCTTAAATTAATAAAAGAAATATTTAAACTAAAAATCATAATTCTTATAACTAAAATCTTAAAAAAGAAAAAAAAAAAGCAATAATAAAACCATAACTTATCTTAAAAATTTCCGATGGACAAATTTTAGAATGCAGCAGTTTATTATTATAAAAGACAAGAAAGATGCCCTAAAAACACTAGCAAGTAATAAACATTTACAAAACAACGCTCATATTTCTTATTTATCTACAACATATACTATTATTAAAATAATTTATTAAATCTAATTTCAGTTAATTTTAAATAATATATTTATTTAATCATGTAAAAATTTTTATTTATAATTAATTTGAATTCAATCAATTTGAATGATACGAGAGCATCTACGAACCATACCACCGGTCTTGTCACCATATTTCTATAACTTATTGAAAATTAAATTTAGTAATTATTTATTACGTAAATTGTTAAAGATTTTAGATGCTATAATTAATTATTTATTATATAAATTATATTATAATTAAATTATAATTTTTATTATATTATTATTATTTCTATAATCATTTTATCTATTATATAATTATTATTATTATTATTATATTATATATTATATTATTAATATATTTTATATAAATTATATTATATAATTTATATAATATATATAGAGTTATATTATTTTTATAACACTCATTTACCCACTATTATTATATATTTATATATAATTTAATTATTTATAATTATATATTTATTAATTATTTATTATAATTAATTATTAATTATATATATCGCCGAAAAGCTCGGTCATTACTCGATTGAGCATATTTATGCATTATTAGTGTCACGTGTTAGCTTAAACTCCAATAGAAGGAGGCTAGTCTGTTAAATATTTTTGCTTATTTATTTATTTATCTCATTTAATTTTATGTATTATATTTTTTTTTAAAATATAAATTTTTTAAATTTTTTATTTAAATTGGCGTCTAGCCGACGGTGGGATCAGAGGTGGCGGGACGGATATGTTATCCCTCCCCCCCCCCGTCGCTCCCACCTCGAGTGCTGAGGCTGAGAACCCTGACTCTTTCATCGTCTTGTCATTGATTATATTTTAATCTTGGGTATTCCTATAGTTAAAACTAAAAATAAATAAATGTTACTTTTGAGTTATATGTCGCTACTATTGGCTTGATTAATTTAATCGAAAAAATATCGATTACATCGTTCGTTCAGTTCTTATAGTTATCGACGTTTAATACTTTCCTATATTTAAAGGACAATATGATTTTCCTATTTTATTATAATTATATATATAATTTATTAATTATTTATATAATTATTATACTATATAACTATTTAACTTATTTTTTTAATTGTATATTACTGTCTTATATAATATATATATATATATATATATTTAATGACATATTTATATAGTATATATAATATATTTGAGTATGTTTGTATTTAGACGTGTACGCTAATTAAATGACTCTATATCAATGAATATAACCAATGGTATTCCAAAAATGGTATTTTTCTTTCGAATATTTAGTTAATGAGTATTCATATATATCAGATATATATATCACATTTTGAATTTTGGTCTCTCATGAAAGAACTTATATTGTCTTTCTCTATTGTCCATATTATTGTATATGTAATTATCATATATACTTTAACAATTGTATATATTTTACCTGATATACTATTATATTTCTTACTTATCCTTATTGTTCAAAGTAGAGGAAAATAGATATATATATAGTGATAGAGATAAATAGAAGTCAAATATTAAATTATAAGTAATACTTCAGCTTATATATTATTAATAGGTATAAGTGATACTAATATTACACATCTTTTTACCTTTTGAATTTCACTTATATATACCCCGTCCAATAGTATTTAGACCAGATTATTGATTTTAGTAACTTGATATGTAATATGCAAAATCGTAATATATACTTTGGTTCAAAAGAAAGTATTATTTTTACCATAGATATGATTTCGAAAATGGAAGTGATAACTTTGGAAAGATAAAATATGTACTTTTCTATTCTCACCATCACTGAGGTTTATAGAATAATGAATTGTTGAAAGTGATTTTAAATGACTGTTGAAGTAATCACAATTTTTTTTTGATTGTTGAAAAGACTATTATACTCCAGATGAGTAGAAGAGTAGACTTATAAATATTAGATCAAATATTATATATATTTGTGTAAGCTAAAACTATTCTTCATTGTACGAGCTATCCCATGGATACTTTCGCACCTAATATAACGAAAAATGTGCATGAACACAAGATGTTTTTTCGAGAGATATGAGAAAAAATAATATAATGAAAATAGAGAAATAAATTAAAATTTCTACTGAGATCAAACAAAGATAGGATAATAAGCAGGAAAAATACAACATAATAAATTATAATGAAAAGATAGTATTTTTAAAAGTTAGTTATATATATATATATATATTTTATTAAATAGTGATATATATAGAGGAAGTAAAATAAAAAAAATATAAAAGAATAAAGTAATTCAAATAATTATTTAGGTATATATTAATATAATTTAATTGTTTTATAAATTTTAATACTAATTTATTAAAATATTATGAATCCAAAAATTATAACTTATAATGTTAATATGTAAAAATTAATTAAAAATTTTGAAAATTAAATTCCGTGAATTTTAACTTTATATTAATACTATTATAAATTTCCACTATAATTATATAAACTCTTCTTAGTAAGTAAATTTAAAACAGTCTTATGTTACATCTATATTAATAATATATAATAATATATATTCTCTATGTCTCAAAACTTAATACAACTTTTTCCCTTAGTGTTGGAATAGCGCCTAGCCATCAACGTCCAAAGCGATTCATCGTAAATAAGGAAGCCGTTTTCTGATTCTTTTCTAACTAATCGCTCTATACTAGCTCTCACTTGTATTCTTCTTAAAGATCTTTGTGAGAATACAGCTTTCCTCAACTCTCATTATCTAGATCACTGGAAGTTCTTCATTCACTCTTACCTGATCGTCTCAGTACGGCTGCTCGCTGTTTACAAGTTCTTACATGACAATATTTTACTTTCCTTATCTACATTATTTATATGTTTCCGGCTCTTAGGAACTACGTGAGGGAGTAACTTGCGATGGTGGCGCTAACATATTTCCAAACCGTCATTATTGATCTGTAGGTGAGTGAGTTATAGCCACTAGCAAGTCACTGGCTCTCCTAAGCTTCCCCTCCTTTGTGGGATTTCCTCACTTACTCTTTATGTGATCACTTAATACTTATTGTATCTATCGATTTTCCTCTCATATCCTCAAATTCGCTGTGTTGACGGTTACGATGACTGTA
>JABUQX010083285.1:20000-22500 GCA_015478945.1 Trachelipus rathkii | reverse complement strand
GTTAGCATCTTTTCCGTCGAGTATAAAAAGGAGCGATCGGAGGTGGCGAGCACTCTCATTCTTAATTACTGCACTTTCTACAATATAGACTCCGTCCTTATAATTTGTATTTCCGAGTCATAAGAGAATTCTTCAAGATCAATTATTAATGCAGTTAAAGTAGTAATATTTTTTGACGAGGCTTATTCTTCAAACGAGCCTTTCCTTTCATTTTTTAGAGACATCATCGCTATTTTCGGAGGCGACATGTCGAACTGAAGTAGGAGCCAGCAATTTTTTTGTTTGTTGTTTGCTTACTGGAGCCATGAAAACCTTCCTTCCGTTAAATGGTTATCTTAGGAATTTGTGTAGGTAATGTCATTTTATTATGCCTTTCTGGACAACTTAGGAATCCCCACTAATGACTTCGTGTCACCCTTCTTTCCTTGCAGATGTTAGCAAAAAAGGCAATAGTTTTTTGATTCGTTTCATGTCATTTTTTGATAAATGCCATAATTTTGTATATTAACTCAGCCTCTTCCCTTTGTGTTGTTCTAAGTCAAGAACAATTCAAATTGATCGTGGGCCCACGAGTTACTATATAATATTGTGGTTCTTATAGAATAGTCCGTAAAGATTTGAACTGATTCGATTCGCCTACGGTTATGTGGTGATTGGTTTCCATTACCAAACCACATATCTGTGCAAATCACCTTTCAAGTCGCCCTTTTATTTCGTCTTAATTTTAATGTCCAGTTTATTTGTATAGGTGGAGAATCTTCGAGGTTTTTGTCTATCTTTTATTCTACCCTTTTTCTTCGGTGAAAGCTTAAAAGGTATAATATTTCCAAGCACATTTTTACCCAACGTGATGTACACTGATTTTTGTTTATTTTTTTAAACATACAAACAATAAAATCGTACTCAAAAAGTAAGCAAAAACGCTAAAAGGGAAAATTGGATAAATAAAAGATTTTGGGAAATTTTAATATAAGGGGAATACTTAGAAAATTTCAAACTCAAAGATTTGATTAAAAAATAATAATAATAAAAATAAAAAGTTAAATAAAAGTAAGCAAAAACGTAGAAATCAAAATGGTAAAATTCATTATGATAAATGTCTCAGAGAAAAAATCTCGCCATTGTTAAAATCGGAAATTTCGATTAGATAGTTTAGGTCATACATTATTGCCTCTTCAATAAAAAATGAGAACCATTTTTTATTAATATTAAAACTTAAATATAGATTGTAAAGAGCGTAGAAAATAGAAAGTTGGAAATAATAACTAAAAATCAAAAATTAAATACTTTTCAATATTTCATACATGAAATTTGATTTTTCAAGAGTCGTCATAAAATCGATTCTTATCATAAAAACATCTTTTGTAACAATCTCCCCTTTGAATACTGTAATTGAAACCACTCATTAGATGTATATCTATCAAAATATATATATAACACCATAAATATTTATTTAGAAATAGTAAAAAATCGTCACGTGGTCTTTAAAAAATACTTCGTGAAATTACAATTTTCGATTTGCTTCACCTCTAGTATGAAAAACTCATATTTATAATATATAAATTATATTTTTTATGGTTTCAAATCATCAATTGATGGTTACCTATATATATATATATATTATATATATATATATATATATATATATATATATATATATATATATATATATATATATATATATATATATATATATATATATATATATATATATATATATATATTTTTATATTATTATATATATTATATATATACATATATATATATATATATATATATATATATATATTTAAATAGATTTTTGTCACAAAATAATAAAATTAATTGGTTAAAACATAGCGAGTTTTCCGAACTTCGTGTAACTTTCATGTCGCGTTAAAAGATTCCGTGCATGATAAATTGTAATTATAGTGGTTTGGTAGTAGTAGTCTTCCTGGTGGTAGAGCAAATATTAGAAAATTCCCCAGACAGAGGCTTCACCCCTGTCTAAGTAGTAATAAATAGTGTCCAAAAGTAAACATTTGCTTCTTGGATTCTTCATTGCATACTCCGCTCTCTGTACTAGAGGTGAAACGCAATAAGGACCCAAAGTAAAGTTATTATTGGAATTCGTCTTCTTACTGAAACACCTTTGTGTCTTCAAAGAAGACTATTCCTACAAATAATAATTATTATTGGTAATTATTACCATTAATAATAATTATTATTATTATTATTATTATTATTATTATTATTATTATTATTATTATTATTATTATTATTATTATTATTATTATTATTATTATTATTATTATTATTATTATTATTATTATTATTATTATTATTATTATTATTATTATTATTATTATTAATTATTATTATTATTATTATTATTATTATTATTATTATTATTATTATTATTATATTTTATTATTATTATTATTATTATTATTATTATTATTATTATTATTATTCATTATTATTTATTATTTATTATTATTATTATTTTTTATTTTATTTA
>JABUQX010083285.1:12500-15000 GCA_015478945.1 Trachelipus rathkii | reverse complement strand
AATTTTTTATAGCTCTATATCCACCACCCAGAGGCAGATTTTAAAGATACGTTTTATTTTAATGGTATCTCCGCGTAGATTTTCCAATTATTTAGATAATGATTTAAGTTCTACTGTGTTGTTTTATTACTTTCAATTTTTTTTTAATTCAGATTTTGTTCCTTTAGGAAATTTTTCCCTGTGAGATTCAACGACTTGAAGTAAATATTGCAATTGTTCTTCATTTTTGGTAAGGTTTGTGTTATAGTCTTTTAGTAATGCAACAGATCTTTCTGCATTATCATTCACTACTCGCATAGAATTTACAAATTTTTTAACGCGATTATATTCTTCTAAGTCTTTCCATTTTGAGGGATGTTCTTTAAGAAACGTACATGGTAGAGCTAAGTTGTGAAAAACGAAATACCTGAGCTGGAAGCAAATTCGTTCAGTGTTTTATCATTTACCTTTTCGTTATCATTTAATATGTATCGTTTACTTGATGTATGTAAACCTGGCTTCTGCAATGCCTCAACCACTTTGCATTTCAACTTTGTGGATATATTATTATCAAAATGAGCAAGTGATACGAGCTCCTCTCGCCAGTCGCCAATACATATCGGCTTAACCAACCGACCACTACTATACAATCTTTCAACATGATCATACTCAAGTTGTTTCAAGTATTTTAAATCTATTCTTGACGCACAAGAAGCAGAAGGAGCTGAAAACCAATTAGAAACATAATAACGGACAGCAAACGAACAATCCTTTCATGCACCCTCTTCTCTTTTTACGTAACTTAATGCCCCAAATAGTACAATTTTTAATGTTGTACATTACGCGTGCCACATTCTGGCTCAATGCAGCGCCCTAGCTGCCGAATGAGAAACATGTTAGGCGTACCTTCCTTATATTTAAAGAATTATAATTCTTGAAGTTCGCGGTAGTCTGACCTAGGGTGAAATTTCTGCAGCTGATCTTTACAGAATGTCACTATTTCATCATTCCAAAAGTTATGTGTGCTACACGTTTCATAGATATTTTTATTTATGTCCCAAATCTGCTGAAAATCGTTTTGAATAATGGAATATCTGGACCTTTTTGAGATATATAGCATGTATCAAGACATCAGATATATGATTTCCTTTAATATGATGTCGACAAGTAAGTAAAGTAAATTCTTTGTAAAATTATTCAATTCTGATTAACAAAGCACTATTTTGGTTCCAGTGTTAGACACAGCTGGTATTAAAACACATAGCTTTAATAACATCTTCAAATTCTTAAAATTGTAGGTAATTAATTGCAGCATCTGCAATATTTTGTCCTGTTTTTTTTAGCAAGCTTAGGTACAGCTAAGAGGCTTTAATATTACCTCCTCAGATACTAAAATAGTACACCTATCTTACCCCTTTCAGTGTTTCAGCTAAATCAGCATTACTTTCCATCCCAGTGTAAAATTGTAAGAGGTGTTCTCTTATGGGGTAAAGGATGCCGTAGATCATCAAAAATTTTCTCCCTTATGTCTTTTCTTTTTCGTTGTAACGTGCTTCTGCTTATAACCACCTCATCAATATCTTTTCCAAGAGAAGAAACAGTAGCAGAAATGACCATCATTGCTTTACGATCGCTCAATTTGGTTCTATCTAAAGCCATAGCTAGGTCAGGTGAAATAATATGAATATTAGTTTTTTTAGTTTTTTCAAGTTGAGACTCCCCAATCTCTGGTTGCCCATCACTACTATCAGTATATTTATCAGTATATTTTTCTCTCTTCGATTTTTAATGCTTTGAAATGGAGGCAGTCGGGGATCTAAATTTGTTTTGCGAAGAATTTCTTTGTCTCTTCGTGCATTTTCTTCATTAATCCTTTTTCTCTTTTTCTCTTGTTTTGCTAAGAGTTTCTTATCAACACCACTTATATATCCTCTTCTTCCCTTTTCTCTCTGAGCTTGCAAAAATAATTTGTCATCTTTAATTGATATCATTTCAAGTGCATTAGAATGTGCAATATCAAAAAGATCATGTAAACAATTTTGAAATTTATTTACTTTATTCATTTGATTTTTGTTTTTCTTCAATTTTGAAGTGACCTATAATATTCATACTCTTTCTCAATTTTGGCTATTATATGCTGTTTGGCTTTGATTGGAATTTTACATTCATCCCAAATTGTTGAAATTTCTTGACAAACTATATTGGAAGCCTCTTTCAAAGTTTTTTGATGCTTTGTTAAGTAGAATAGGCGACGCAATACATCATCATTAGATGGTAGCTTTGCCTTACTAATTTTATTGATAGTATGTCCAAGCAACCATAGTTTGCTGTCTTTTCTTGTTTTTATTGAAGAAGACATAGTGAATACAATATTATATATCAATAAATTTGAAGTATTAAATCTGAGATAATAAACAAAAATACTGCTGAACGTAAAATAATAACACTACAAGTATTCAATGAACTGCAGACTAAAGGATAACTTCACACTGCTAGGCCAACCAAAACACTGAATAAATTA
>JABUQX010083284.1:0-13805 GCA_015478945.1 Trachelipus rathkii | reverse complement strand
CGTGGAAAGGATGGCGCGGCCCCCCTGCTGCTGCTGCTCCTCCTCCTCTCTGGGTAGTAGAGAGTGGAAGGTGGTGGTAGTAGGGGTGATACTCGAGGCAGTTTACTACGGGAAGGGTGTCAGCAGCTTTCTTTAGCAGTTCGAACGGAGTAAAAAGCGGTCTCTTTCACTCCCTCTACCGAACTGGCAATAACTCTGCTCGTGTTTGGATATGGAACTGGGGGTCCGCTTCTGCTGAAAAAAGCTCTTTCTCTCTTCTTTAGTTGCTGCCAAGAGGGTACATCCATCGAACGCAGAGAGCGCATCACAGAAAACGTAGTCCTAGGTATAGCCGATAAACGCTTTAGCGCACGCGGAGTAAGTAGTCTTTCACTCCCTCTACCGAACCGCAGTAAAGATGCTGCTGCTGCTGGTTTTGGAAATGGAGCTGGGTCTGCTGCTTTTGCTGTTGCGAAGCTGCTATCGCAGTATCTTCTCTACCGACTTCTGTGATGATGCCTTTCGAAATATAATATGAAGGGTTGAGATGACCTATCGCCTCCATGAGGTATCCCTTCGGGCAATGTCACCGCTCACTTGTAGTAGTTAGTAGCAGCAGATCTCTTCCGTTAGTAAAAGTCGGTGTGCGACTGCTTTCGGTCGTAGCTGCTACTGCTATTGCACATTGGCTATAGAGGCGCAGTTCGAATATGCTCGCTGGAAGAGGCTGGCTGGAACCCTAAGAAGGCGAGGATTTTTCTTTCTGCGTCTTCCTGTCGATTCGGCCACATCCGGTCCAGACAGACTGAACGATCCCTGCCCGAACGACATTAAACGAGCGGTGATAGCAAAATGATAGGTATAACCATCGGGGCCAGTTCACAAGCCCTGTCACTGCACTAGTTGGAGTATGGAGAGGGTGAGGAGCCCGAACATGACTTCCGCGTGGCAGGATGGGTATCCCGGTAACGACCGCAGAGTGTAATGGAAAAGACTCTACCAGCACAGCCGAGGTTTGGTCGTTGGGCGGCGGATTGAGTCGGTGAATTGAAGGTGATTGGCCTCTCGCGTAGGTATCACCATCTTCATCGCCAATCTCGTCGGTCAAACCAGCGATTTCATTTCCTGATACGGCAACGCAGCTCAGGATGGGGGAAAGATCTTGCCTGTGGCGACGGGGTTACATCTATTAAGACGACATGTGGCGAGTGCGTCCACGGGTATGAAGTGTCCTGGATCGTTCAAAGGCTGAAACCTTAATAAGACGATACCAAGTGCCTTCCATGACCGCCGTGCTGGCACCGAGTCACCCCCGGGGGACCGCCCTCTCAAGATTGAATGTACCTTTAATCCGCCCTGAACAATTATAAGCACGCGAGAAAATGGTCCAAGCAAGCGGGCACGACATCGGCGGTGTCTTTGATACACCGGTGAACTGTCTCTTGTTGACGATCATTGTGTCCGAGCGCAGTGGTTAATACGGACGCGGAGGAGAGATAGGACTGGCTTTGCCTGGGTTGTTGGCTTCCCCCCAGGCAAAGGTATACTAAATCTCCTTCGCGTCGTAAACGCAATTGGGCTCTCTCTTCCCCCCCGCCGGCTAAGTGTGGTTGTCGAGGCCTGAAAGCGGGGGGTACATAGAGTTCCAGGATATGTACGAATACTTGCCGCGATGAACGAGAGAGAATATGCGGAGGAGGAGATGGGTATGATGTTAACGATCTCCGCAAGGAAAAAGCAGCGGTCTTTCACTCCCTCTACCGAACTTGCAATAACTCTGCTCGTTTGGATATGGCGGTGGGTCAGCTTCTTCTTCTGCTGAAAGTGGTTTTCGCCGCTGTACATCGTGTATCCTATCCTTCGCATAAAAAAAAGTCTAGAATGTAAGGCTCGTTTCGGGTGGCAGGCAGGCGCAGGCAGGCAGGCAGTGGAGTTAGTTTGAGTGGCGGCGGCAGCAGCGCAGCAGGGGCGGGCTGGCTGGCTAGGCTTGGCTCCCTCGTTCTTTCTTTCTCTGTTCTGTTTCTGTTTCTGTCCTGTCGGCTTCTCGGTCATAACGTTTGCGAGCCTTGTTCTCGGAGCGGCAGGCAGGCAGACTGGAACAGTTGGAGAGGCGGCGGCGAAAGCAACAGCGCAGCAAGCGGGGGCAATGGCTGGCTGGATTGCTACGTTTCGCTCCCTCCTTCTTTGTTTCTCTGTTCTGTTTCTGTTCGTTTCGGGGGCCAGGCAGGCAGGCAGGCAGGCAGGCAGGCAGGCAGGCAGGCAGGCAGGCAGACTGGAACAGTTGGAGAGGCGGCGGCGAAAGCAACAGCGCAGCAAGCAGGCAAAGGCACCGGTAAAAGCAAAGGGGCACCGGTAAAAGCAAAGGGGCACTGGTAAAAGCAAAGGGGCACTGGTAAAGACACTGGCACTGGTACAGGTACAGGTAATGGCTGGCTGGATTGCTACGTTTCGCTCCTCTCCTTCTTTGTTTCTCTGTTCTGTTTCTGTTTTGTCTGTCGGCTCCTCGTTCCCGAGTGTCGGTCATAGTCGGTGGAAAAGTTAAGTTTTCAGTCCGAAAGATGGTAATATTTTTGGCCGGCGTTCGCGGGGGCTGGGGGAGCACCGCGAACGTTGGTGGTGGATGTATTGAATGACGGAAACCGCAGTCCACCCGGTTTACAGGCGCATATGACGTGTTCTCGAAGCTTCGAAGTAGTACTGTTTTTTTTTGCATCATCCTGACGTCTTAATTTCAGTCGTCGCGGTAGAAAGAAAAGGTGAGATACGGATAACAAAGAAGCACGCGGACGTAGGCGGCTTCCGTGGCTGTGAAAAGCGATTCACCTCTGCAGCATCAGCAAAATGTAAGTTTTCTTAGCTACCTGCTCGTAAAAGTTTTTCGACTTCCTCGGTGTTGACATCCAGGCAGTTGGGGAGACCGTTCGTCTTGTTAGTCGAATGCTGTCGTTGACCCGTATAGTAAATTCTATTTTAAAAATAGAACGAAAAAGCTGGTTATAAAGTCGAACTTTTACGAGAGATTGGGCTAGAAGACTAATAACACTTTGCGCTCTTGCTGCACGTGGTGCTTTCTCTCTCTCTTTCAGTTTCGGTGTCGTCTTCGTCGGCATATCCTCTTCTCACTGACGGTGAATTTAAGACGTCAGCTGCTCGGGTGCAACTAGGACGTCGATTGGCTTAGAAACCTCGCAACTTGCTGCTCGTCCCTATTTAGCTATATCATAGGGATCTGTCTCTGTTTGGGACGTTCCCGTCGTCGTCGTCAAAGAGAGCGAGGTTGGGTTCCCTTCTCTCTCTGTCGTCGTCGGCGGCGAACACAACCCACTACGGATTCGCCCGAAGGTAGCTATTAGGAGCCCATTGTAGTGGCAGGCGAGTTAGTAATTGCGACGGTGGAACGCCGGGCTGCTGCCGCTCTGAGACTAGGTTAAGTTCGTGGCGGATGCTTCTTGGGTTGAAATATGCAAAGTTCGATGATACACCACCTATCTGGTAAGTTAGCTCTCTTTGCCACCTACTGCGAAAAATAATTCCAGAGATTGGGGCATGAAACTAACTGCATCACGATGTGTGTGCGTGTGTCTTGGCTTGCTGATCAATTGCGGAGTGGTATTCGCCACGGCAGCGCCTGCCTTACTCGGTAGCTTACCCGGAGCTTGCCGCAGACGACTTTTTGCTGGAGTCTCGTGTGCTTTGAGCTACTGTAGCTTCATAATAGGCATCGAGTAGCGGAGGTAGCAACTAGGACGTCGATTGGCTTAGAAACCAAGCAACTTGCTGCTCGTCCCTATTTAGCTATATCATAGGGATCTGTCTCTGTTTGGGACGTTCCCGTCGTCGTCGTCAAAGAGAGCGAGGTTGGGTTCCCTTGTCTCTCTGTCGTCGTCGGCGTCGAACACAACCCACTACGGATTCGCCCGAAGGTAGCTATTAGGAGCCCATTGTAGTGGCAGGCGAGTTAGTAATTGCGACGGTGGAACGCCGGGCTGCCGCGCTGAGACTAGGTTAAGTTCGTGGCGGATGCTTCTTGGGTTGTAATAACAAAGTTCCATGATACACCTGTCTGGTCAGTGAACGGCTCTGTTTACCACCTACTGCGAAAAATTATTCCAGAGATTGGGGTCTGAAGGGGTAGCTGTATCACGATGTGTGTGTCTTCGCTTGGTCGATGATACACGTATCTGATCAGTTACGGCTCTGTTTACCACCTACTGCGAAAAATTATTCCAGAGATTGGGGTCTGAAGAGGTAACTGTATCACGATGTGCGTGTGTCATGGCTTTGTTGGTCAATTGCGGAGTGGTATTCGCCACGGCAGCGCCTGCCTTACTCGGTAGTTACCCGGAACTTGCCGCAGACGACTTTTTGCTGGCTGCTCGTGTTCTTGAGCTACTGTATGTAGCTTCTTGGCCATAGGCATCGAGTAGCGGAGGTCGCAACTAGGACGTAGAATGGCTTAGAAACCTCGCAACTTGCCGCTCGTCCCTATTTAGCTATATCATAGGGATCTGTCTCTGTTTGGGACGTTCCCGTCGTCGTCGTCAAAGAGAGCGAGGTTGGGTTCCCTTCTCTCTCTGTCGTCGTCGGCGTCGATCACAACCCACTACGGATTCGCCCGAAGGTAGCTATTAGGAGCCCATTGTAGTGGCAGGCGAGTCAGTAATTGCGACGGTGGAACGCCGGGCTGCTGCCGCTCTGAGACTAGGTTAAGTTCGTGGCGGATGCTTCTTGGGTTGAATTAACAAAGTTCCATGATACACCTATCTGGTAAGTTAGCTCTCTTTGCCACCTACTGCGAAAATTTATTCCAGAGATTGGGGTACTTCAAACTAACTTTATCACGATGTGTGTCTTGGCTTTGTTGATCAATTTCGGAGTGGTATTCGCCACGGCAGCGCCTGCCTTACTCGGTAGCTTACCCGGAGCTTGCCGCATACGACTTTTTGCTATTTCTTCATGTGCAAGCAGGCGTTTCGTTGCTGCGCTCGCGTGGTTAAAACCTACTAAGCGCGGACAGTATTAGCAGCATCAGCATCAGCATCAGCAGCAGCAGCAGCGTTTTAGTAGAGGAAACGGTTCAGACGCAGTGGGACGTTTGACTGAGAAAGGAAGGCTACCATCGGACTGAGATTGTAAAAAGAGGGTTGGAATGTCCTCCGAGTCCCAATAAGATCGATCATAGCGATCGGTATGAGCGCTCGGGTCGAGTATCCTCCTTCGTATCTCAATGCCTTTGCATTCGCTTGAGTTCTCGGGGCTGAGGCTCTCTTTCGGTCACACCTGACAAAATCGTGCTAGTACCCTGTATTTTGCTGGGCTTGGGAACGGGGATCAAAGGACTGTTTGTTACGGTGCGCTACGGAAAATCCTATCCACGATTTTCCTATACGGGCGCGACTGTGCATCATCCTTCCTCGTTACTCAGGTCTTGCGCATTTATGGGGGGCCGTCGGGTGTGCTGATCGCGCGGAGTTCTCGTGGAATCTACTGCTACTGCTGCTTACGGTTCAGACGCAGTGGGACGTTTGACTGAGAAAGGAAGGCTACCATCGGACTGAGATTGTAAAAAGAGGGTTGGAATGTCCTCCGAGTCCCAATAAGATCGATCATAGCGATCGGTATGAGCGCTCGGGTCGAGTATCCTCCTTCGTATCTCAATGCCTTTGCATTCGCTTGAGTTCTCGGGTCTTATGCTCTCTTTCAGTCACACCTGACTAAATCGTGCTAGTACCCTGTATTTTGCTGGGCTTGGGAACGGGGATCAAAGGACTGTTTGTTACGGTGCGCTACGGAAAATCCTGTCCACGATTTTCCTATACGGACGCGACTGTGCATCATCCTTCCTCGTTACTCAGGTCTTGCGCATTTATGGGGGGCCGTTGGGTGTGCTGATCGCGCGGAGTTCTCGTTTGAATTTTTTTTTTAAAGCTGCTGTTGTTGTTGTTTCTGCTGCTGCTACTACTGTTCGTGAGAGAGCTACAGATACGTGCGAGGTTGACGAGGAGAACACCGAGAGTAAAGTTACAAGTATAACGTCTGGGTAAGAATAGTGGTGTGGATCGACGGTCGTCAGAAGAGTTCGCAAACATAAATGCGGTGCCGGACGGCGACTTGGTATCTCATCCGAATTCCCCCACGACAAACATACCTGATGACTATATGGTTTGAGTGCTTGGTGTTCTCCTGCCGGTCCCAATCTCGTTATAGTGGCCCCTGGCTCACGGGGACGGCGATACAAGGGTATTTTCCCATAACGCTACTTCCTTGGCTGTTAATCAATTGGGTTAAGTCCCGAAAGTACTAACAGGGGGCAAAAGGAAGCTAGCGGGACTGGGTGCCCTCGCCCTCTTCGAGTGTTATGTCGCTATGCGGGTGCGGGCGGATTATTGCCTCGCATTTTTATCTGAAGCTTTCGGGTTTGCCGACTATAGCGCGAACAGTAGTAATTTCAATAGCTGTCTCAGTAGTATGTAGTAGTAGAAGATACGGTTCAGACGCAGTGGGACGTTTGACTGAGAAAGGAAGGCTACCATCGGACTGAGATTGTAAAAAGAGGGTGTGCCATGTCCTCCGAGTCCCAATATTATCGATCATAGCGATCGGTCTGAGGGTCCGGGTCGAGTATCCCATCCTCGTATCTCAATGCCTTTGCATTCGCTTGAGTTCTCGGGTCTTGCGCTCTCTTTCGGTCACACCTGACAAAATCGTGCTAGTACCCTGTAAATGCTGGGCTTGGGAACGGGGACCAAAGGACTGTTTGTTACGGCGCGCTACGGGCGCGACTGTGCATCATCCTTCCTCGTTACTCAGGTCTTGCGCATTTATGGGGGGCCGTCGGGTGTGCTGATCGCGCGGAGTTCTCGTGGAATCCACTACTACTACTGCTGCTGCTTCCGCTGTTGGTGCTACTACTGTTCGTAGGAACTTGGGATATGTAAGGCTTCTTGGCAATGACACAGTGGGAGAAAGTTGAGGGAAATGTAGAGATACAACGGTCTGATGTGATGTGGTGGCGAGTATCGACGGTCGTCAGAAAGCGTTCGCAAACATAAATGCGGTGCCGGACGGCGACTTGACATCTCGTTTAGCGTGATCCGTTGGACCGTATCGGTTGCCCCGGGGAGTATCCGAAATCGTTGTCCAAGAAGTCTTCCGTGGAACGATCAACTGTCGGTCATCGTGGCCACTGACTCACGAGGACGGTGATCCAGGGTTCTCCAGAGCGCTACCTACCTTCTGTTAGTCAAGTAGGTGAATTCTCGAAAGTACTAACAGAGTTGCCAAAAGGAAGGTAGCGTGTATGGGTTCCCTCGCCTTACTCGAGTGTATTGGTCGCGGTGATGGTCTGGTTGCGTATCCCGGGGTTTCGTTTTATCCCAAGTTTCGAGCTGAAGCTGCCGTGTTCGTGTTTTGCTTCCTTTGTTTCGCTTACCGCAAATAAAGTTGGCAAAATCCGAGCGGTAGCGGGAGTTGGTATTATTAATCGCGCGAGCAGCTTTAATATTATTATTATTAGCAGCAGCGATGCGCTTGCTTGTGCGAGGCCTCAAAAAGGATGACAAAAATAAATACTCGAAGAATGATGCTTCGGGGGTGCCCAGACGGAGGGGGACCTACCTGGTTGATCCTGCCAGTAGTCATATGCTTGTCACAAAGATTAAGCCATGCATGTCTGAGTACCTGCCGACCTTAGGCGAAACCGCGAATGGCTCATTAAATCAGTCACGATTTACGGGATTTTGTGAAATCCTTACTCGGATAACTGTGGTAATTCTAGAGCTAATACGTGCAACTAGTCTCCGACCCCGACCTTGCCTCGCGCTCGGTCGGGGGAAGGGCGCATTTGTTAGAACCAAAAACCGGGTGGACAGTCGGGTTGCGGCAATCTGCTGCTGCTGTTCGCTGACTGCCTTTCTCAGTTTCTAACTGTGGGGCAGCCTCAGCAGCAGCAGCACAGCATTCGTCCTCCTCGTCCATTCCTCTTCGGTTATGTGGTGACTCCGGATATTTCTACAGCCGAGCGCTGAGGCCTTTGTGCCGGCGCCGGATCCCACGAGTGTCTGCCTTATCAGCTTTCGATTGTAGGTTATTCGCCTACAATGGCTGTAACGGGTAACGGGGAATCAGGGTTCGATTCCGGAGAGGGAGCCTGAGAAACGGCTACCACATCTAAGGAAGGCAGCAGGCACGCAAATTACCCAATCCCGGCAAGGGGAGGTAGTGACGCGAAATAACGATGCGGGACTCTTCCGAGGCCTCGCAATCGGAATGAGTTCGATGTAAAGAAATGGACGAGGATCCATTGGAGGGCAAGTCTGGTGCCAGCAGCCGCGGTAATTCCAGCTCCAATAGCGTATATTAAAGTTGTTGCGGTTAAAAAGCTCGTAGTTGGATTTCTGATGCGGACCGGAAGCCCACCCAAGGCGCGCTACTCGTCTACGGGGAGCTGCGTCCCGAAGTGGTTCTTCCCGTGTCCCTCGGCAAAGGGCCGTTTGGTGTACGCTTCTTCGGTTTGTGGCAAGGGTGCCGAGTTTTTAGAGGCGCAGTCCAACAACCTCTTTCCCGGCTTCAGGGGTCGTCGTACGCGTCTCTCGCAGGCGGCGTCGACGCGTTGGTGTTTTCTGTGTCGCTGTTGAGCAAGCCGGGTTTAGCGAGGGTCGAGCACGTAGAGATATCCTTCGGCTTTCCCCTGAGCGAATCCCGTTGGCGCTGTTAGCTCGTAGCGTGGCATTATTTCGAGAGCGGTGTTTCTCTTATCCTTCCCTGGATAGAGTTTCGGGTTTGCATCCGCTGCAACGGAACAGGCGTTCGCCTCTCCCCCGTAAACCCTCTCATTCGTCCGTTGTCTCGCTCGTCCTCCCGAGTTCTTCTTGAGCGCTTCCGTACAACCAAACCGATTCGCTTACGCCGTCTTCTTTTAGTAGACGGGTCGGCTTCTCGGGCGGAGTGTGTTCGAGCTGCTCGGGTGCGACACCAAACGCAAAAGTAGCGATGACAGCGGCGGGTGATGGTTCGGGTGGACGCGACTCGCGCTGCTGTTTGTAGAGTTGTTCTCCCGGCTCTAAAAGGGGATCGGTTCGCAGATCCCGCGATACAAACTCGTGTATTTGTCCCGCTGCAAGCGCACGTCAATGATACGGGTGCCACTCGATGAAAGGGGTTTGCAAATTAACGTAGGTTTCTCTACCGGCCTCACCGCACCGTGCTTGTGGCGATTACAGGGCACTACGCGCTCTTCGTCGTTTCTTCGGAGGCGCCTCTGCGGCGGTTTCGCCCCGGCTGTTCGGGTAAATGCTGCTGTTGCTGTCCTCTATTTTTCGGTTTTGCCCCTGCGCCTCAATTCCGTTACAACGCGTATTTCCTCTCGGTTTCCCGCGTCGTAGGGAACGATGAAAAACGGGAAGGTTTAAGGCCCTTCGGATGTATGTCGCATTTGCTCTTTCGTGGCGGGTCAGCGTACCCGGTGGATCCCTGCCGGCTCCGTGTTTAGAACAGTCGTCGGTTTCTCGCGGGGTGCTCTTCACCGAGTGTCCCGCGTGGCCGACAAGTTCACTTTGAAAAAATTAGAGTGCTCAGAGCGGGCTAAAATATTTACGTCCGAATGGTAGCGCATGGAATGATGGAACAGGACCTCGGTCCCGCCTTTTTCAGCCCGGTTTTTCGGAACCGAGGTAATGATTAAAGGGGACAGACGGGGGCATTAGTATTGCGGGGCGAGAGGTGAAATTCTTGGACCCTCGCAAGACTACCTACTGCGAAAGCATTTGCCAAGAATGTTTTCATTAATCAAGAACGAAAGTTAGAGGATCGAAGGCGATCAGATACCGCCCTAGTTCTAACTATAAACTATGCCAACTAGCGATCCGTCGGCGTCATTCCCACGACTCGACGGGAAGCCCCAGGGAAACCAAAGTTTTTGGGTTCCGGGGGTAGTATGGTTGCAAAGCTGAAACTTAAAGGAATTGACGGAAGGGCACCACCAGGAGTGGAGCCTGCGGCTTAATTTGACTCAACACGGGGAAACTCACCAGGCCCGGACACTGGAAGGATTGACAGATTGAGAGCTCTTTCTTGATTCGGTGGTTGGTGGTGCATGGCCGTTCTTAGTTGGTGAAGCGATTTGTCTGGTTGATTCCGATAACGAACGAGACTCTACCCTGCTAACTAGTCGGCGGATCGACTCCCGAGATGGGGTTTCCGACCGCGGGGTTTTGCGGGCGGGGGTCACCCAGGGCCGTCGTAGCTCCCGAGGGGCGGTGTCTAAGGCCGCTGCCGCTGCTGCTTTCCGCCATGGGTAAGTGCGAAGCTGATGATGATAAGGATGGGAGTTACGTGCCGCGCGAACAGCCTCCCTCGTGGGGTTGCCGCGCGTATCGTAGCTTACCTTCCGTCCGCTCTCAGTCTTTGCCTACTGCCTTTTCGGTGTGGGAGTAGTAGTGCGCGCGGTACATTCTCGCTTTTCGGGGTCGAAGTTGCGGCGGTTTCCTAGGTCCCCGTCCTGCCTCGTTCGTCGGGCCTCAGCGAGGGGCGTCCGTCGTAATATCTTCTTAGAGGGATCGGCGGCGTCTAGCCGCAAGAGAAAGAGCAATAACAGGTCTGTGATGCCCTTAGATGTCCTGGGCAGCACGCGCGCTACAATGTAGGGATCAACGTGCTTTCCCCCTCCGAAAGGAGCGGGTAACCCGTTGAAACCCCTACTCGATTGGGATTGGGGATTGTAAGTGTTTCCCATGAACGAGGAATTCCCAGTAAGCGCAAGTCATCAGCTTGCGCTGATTACGTCCCTGCCCTTTGTACACACCGCCCGTCGCTACTACCGATTGAATGATTCAGTGAGGGCATCGGACTGGCGCCTCCGGTAGCCGTCGTTTCGTACACCAAACTCCGCTTCGGCGGGGGCGATCGGCGGCACCCTAGGCTGACGGAAAGATGTCCGAACTTGATTATTTAGAGGAAGTAAAAGTCGTAACAAGGTTTCCGTAGGTGAACCTGCGGAAGGATCATTAGCGCTCTTTATGTGTGAGGGGGTCGTCTTCGGCAGGGTTAGCAGCTGATGTCAAAAACTGTCGCATTAGTACTAGTAGCAAAATCAGCAGTAACAGTCGTTTCTCCCTCTACCGAACTGGTGGTTTGGAAATAGAGTTTCGGCTGCTACTGCTGCTACTAATGCGGCAGCTACTGTCATCACGCTCGCTAACTCTGCTGCAGCGGCATCCCATCAGGGTGTAAAGGTTTTGCCATTCGCGGATAAGGAAAGTTGACAGCAGGTGATGGTGCTGTTTTGCCGGCACTCCCTCTACCTTTGGAAAAAAGAGGGACGGGACCAACACTATCACCACCCCCTTATCCCTACGAAGGCATTATTCTCTTAATTGTTTTTTTTTTCCTCTGTATTTTTATTCGGCGGCATCAAAAAGTCGAAAACTCCCTCTACCGAACCCCCGCTAATTCTGGTTGTGGAAATAGAGTTAAAGACTTGCTTTGATAGGCTGCCGTCCGTAGCGGTATGTCTGCAATAAATCAAAGCTCAGTCGCCTGATGCTGCGTTACTGCAGCAGCATAGCGCACTAGCGATCCTCCCCTACCTCTACACGAACTCCACATAACAATGGTTGTTTTGGAAATGTAGTAGTTCGAGCGCTAGTACTGTTGCTGCTGCTGCTGCCGCTGCATTCAGGCTTTAAGTAGGGACATTTGTTGTTGATGTTGTCGCCAAGCGGTGCCGTCGTCTCTCCCTCTACCGAACTCCATAACTCTGGCTGTTTGGAAAATAGAGTTTCGCCGGTTCCGCTATACGCAGCAAGTGTCGCTTTACTTTGTGCTGGTTTTTGCCAGAGTGTAAAGGTTTTGCCATTCGCGCCGTTGTTCTCGGAGCGGCAGGGCAGCCAGACTGGAACAGTTGGAGTGGCGGCGACGACAGCAGCAGCGCCAGCGTGGAATGGCTGACGATTGCTTTACGTTTCGCTCACCTCCTGCCTGTCTCTGTTCTTGGTTTCTGTTCGTTTCGGGTGGGAGGCAGGCAGGCAGGCTGGCAGGCGGGCAGACTGGAACAACAGTTGAGTGGTGGCGGCGACAGCAGCAGAGCAGCGGTGGTATGGCTGGCTGGATTAGAGCTACGTTTCGCTCCCTCCCTCTTAGTTTCTTTTCTGTTTGTGTTTCTGTTTTGTCTGTCGGCTCTTCGTTCCGAGTCTCGTTCATAGTAGGGTGGAAAAGTTGCCGAACCGTTTGCGCGCCTTGTTATCGGAGCGGCAGGCAGGCAGACTAAAACAACAGTTGGAGTGGTGCGGCGACAGCAGCAGCGCAGCCGTGGTAATGCTGGCTGGATTGTTACGTTTCGCTCCCTCCTTCTTGTTTCTCTGTCTGTGATTCGCTGTTCGTTTGGGTGCAGGCAGGCAGACAGGGCAGGGCAGGCAGCACCGGAACAACAGTTGGGATGGTGGCGCGACAGCAGCAGCGCAGCGGTGTTAATGGCTGGCTGGATCGCTACGCTGCGCTTCGCGTCCTTCTAGTATCTCTGTTCTGTTGTCTGTTTCTGTTTTTGTCTTGTCGGCTTCCTCGTTCCGAGTCTCGGCCATAGTCGGTGGAAAACTTTTCGAACCGTATTGCGTGCGCTTTTGCTCGGAGCGCGCAGGGCAGGCAGACTAAAACAACAGTTGCAGTGGTGGCGGCGACAGCAGACAGCGCAGCGGGTGGAATGGCCTGACTGCGGTCTGCTACGCTTTCGCTCCCTCCTTACCTTGTTTCTCTTGTTTCTGTTTCTGTCGTTCGGGTGCGCAGGCAGCAGGCAGGCTAGGCAGGCAGGCAGACCGTGAACAACAGTTTGAGTTGTTGCGGCGACAGCAGCAGCGCAGCGGTGGAAATGGCTGGCTGGATTGCTACGCCTTTCGCTCCCTCCTTCTTAGTTTCTTTTTCTGTTTCTGTTTTCTGTTTGTCTGTCGGCTCCTCGTCCGAGTCTCGGTCATAGTTGTGGAAAAGTTTTCCAACCGGTGCGCGCCTTGTTCTCCGAGCGCAGCAGCAGACTACAAAACAGACAGTTGGCAGTGGGCCGCGACAGCAGCAGCCCGCAAGCGGATGGTTAATGGCTGGGCTGGATTGCATTACAGTTTCGCTCCTCCTCTCCTGTTTCTCTGTTCTGTTTCTGTTCGTTTCGGGCTGAGCAGGAGCAAGACAGGCAGGCAGACCTCGAGGACAACATGGAGTGGTGGCGGCCAGACACACGCAGCGCAGCCGTTGGTAATGGCGGCTGGAATTGGCTACGCTTTTCGCTCCCTCCTTCTTAGTTTCTCTGCTTCTGTTCTAGTTATCTGTTTTGTCGTGTCGGTCCTCGTTCGATCATCGTCATAGTCGGTGGAAAACTTTTCGGACCGTTTGCGCGCCTTGGTTCCCGGGCGCAGGCAGGCAGACTAAAACAACGTTGGAGTGGTGGCGGCGACAGCAGGAGCGCAGCGGTGGTAATGGCTGGCTGAATTGCTACGTTTCGCTCCCGCCTTCCTTGTCTTCTCTGTTTGTTTTCTGCGCGTTTCGGGAGGCAGGCAGACAGACAGGCAGGCAGGCGGGCAGACCGGAACAACAGTTGGAGTGGTGGCGCGACAGCAGCAGCGCAGCGTTGGTAATGGCTTGGCTGGCTGGAATGCTACGTTTCGCTCCCTCCTTCTAGTATTCTCTGCTTCTGTTTTGGGGGTTTCTGATTTGTCTGATCAGCATGCAAGCTAGTCTCGATGGCAATCGTCCTTTATTCTGTAGTTACTATGGCGGACCGGCCACTGGTGTCTCCAACCGTAGTAGCAGTAGCAGCAGTCGTCTCTCCCTCTACCGAACCCCAATAA
>JABUQX010083283.1:50000-52584 GCA_015478945.1 Trachelipus rathkii | reverse complement strand
TACCGGTAATCAGAAAGAAGGGAAAGAGATTCCAGATTGTTCTAAGAAGTTGAGAGTTGAGAAGGGGTTTCAAAAGATCTTAGAATAAATACAAGTGGAGAAGCTATAGGGCGATAGTTAGAAGGATCAGAGCAGCATCATTTTTTCGGGAATAGGTTGGAACATATGCGCGCTTCCAACACTGAGGAGAAGTGCTAGTATTGAGGCATAGAGAAATATAGTCTGTACGAGGGGTGGGTGATCATTGCACGGAGCAACACTTCCTCCAAAACTCGGGAGAGGAATGCCATCCGGGCCACCCGCCTTCCTAACGTTTCATAGATTTCAGGAGCCTCATGCACCCGATTACAAATGAAATGACAGGCAAAGACATTAGGACACCTGAGAGGAGAAGGAGGAGGAAGAGGAATACCAGAATCGTCCAGGGTTTGAGGTTAGAGGAAAATAGGAGCCAAAAGAGATGATTGGGCGCTTTTCAGTGGAGTATTAAACAACAGATCATCAGACGCGAATAAGAGGGACGGAAAGGATGAGTTTACAGAAGTTGTAGAGGATGTTTTGGCAAGAGGCCAGAGAGATTTGGCAGTAGGAAACCAAGGAGGTCACCGCATTTTCGTTTAATGAAAGTCCCCTTTTGCTCGTCGAAGAGTAACCTGCAACGATTTTTAGCTGAATGGAAAATTGGCAAGAGTGATAGGAGAACGAGAAATTTTCTACTCCCGATACGCATTGCACTGTCTCTAACCTGAATGGCCAGGGAACAAAGCACTATCGACCATGGATTTTTGAGGAGAAAAAAGATTTAGTCGAAGAAGGAATGAACCTTTTTTTTTTTTTTTTTTTTTTTTTTTTACAGAGATAAACACCATCACTCACGGCAGAGCCCTAATCAAGGAGGAGGTGTACTCATTTAACGTCCGAGCAGACGGAGCTAAGCCCAAGGAGAGAACAGCTCAATTCTCCCACGCCGACCAGTTGCGAACCGTTAGGGGACCTCGCCTTTGTTGGCGAGTGCTCTAACACTGAGCTATCGTAGCAATTTACTATAAAATACAAAGACTGTATAATTAAAAATATATGAATGCTCGAGAATCTAGGATCACCAAATGAAGTGACTCTTGACGTCACTTCTCAAATTATATTATATTACAAAGTATTAATGTAATTGTTTAACCAACAGTTGTATAATGACAAAGAAAATTCCAACTATCACTATCACTGCCACTATGTTTTTAATATTAATAATTGTTTATGGCCTACACAATATTCTCACAATAATAATAAATTATTTACCATTTAATGTAATTAAAAATTTTCATTAACTAATTAATATTACACTGTGATTATTATTATATCATTATCACCACAATCACTGTAATTACTATTAGTATCTTTGTTATATATATTTCACTATACATTAATATTAATCACCACTATTCACCATATTTAAAATTATCATTAACATTATTTATTATTTATCATTATCACAAAAATCACTGTTATTACTATTAGTATTGTTTTGATTATTATTACTATCATTCGCGGAAAGATATGTGTGATAGAAGGGGTTTCCAAACCCCTTGCTACCAGTGGAAGAAGAATTTGGAAAATTTACTTCATAATGACTCGACGATAGACTTGGGAAACGCAGCTCACGTTCTGGAATTTCAGATTTTTAAATTATTCTTCTTTATAATTATTATATTTTGTAATTTAATTATCCAAACTGGTCAAAAAGAAAGTTCATTTTCTAATATATTTCTCACTTTATCAGCAGAATCTGAAGCGTCTTAAGAGTCAAAGCAGTCACTTCAATTATAGTTAGCGATCAAAGTGCAATGCAAATCCCCCAAATCGGCCCGATCAAAGTGCCAGAAAAAACCGCATAGGGCCTGGATGGAGATGTTGGAAGAGAAAGTATTTAAAATTAGTATATAAGGTTGTGGTCAGATTTACCGATTTAGGAGCGGAAAGGTGGTGTTATTTTATAGAGAGAAGACTAGTGGTGAAACATAGGTCAAGTGTGTTTCAAGAATCGGTTGGGACGTTCCGGAATGTGTGTAGGTTTTCTTTAATTAGTTGTTCAAGATCGTTGAGAATACTCGAATGATTCGGCTTCCTCCCAACCTAAATCAGTACGAAGGAATCCCAACAATTCAGTTTTGTGTGTACATTTGAAATCCCCTAAATAGAGGACTCAGTATTTGGATGAATGAGAGAATATAACAGTCTCGTGAGAAGTGTAAGGGTAATCAAAAAAGCATGAAAATCTGTTCTGTAGGAGAACATAGCAGAAGCATTAAGAATATTTGTAGTAGAAGGAAGAATTTTTTTAAGCCACAGAACATCGAAGTTAGGAGATTCGAGATTCTCGGACGTGTTGGAATGGTTTATATTTACATAGGCACATCCTCCACCCTTCAAACGGAAATATAAAATAAAGTATGTTGGATATATCTTAAACATGACCAAGTACTGCACAAGCATCCCTGGTCTCAGACAAGAGCATAAAATTAGGTTAGAGTTAGAGAGGTAGTTTCCATGGATGCCGAGTTAGAGTGCAAGCCATTGATGTTGGTAAAGT
>JABUQX010083283.1:37500-42500 GCA_015478945.1 Trachelipus rathkii | reverse complement strand
ATCCAGCAGTTCACGAACGTCAACAGCTATACTTCTCTGGGCCTCCAATGGCGTCCGCGTACATACTGGATTAGTAGATGTTCTGTAGTCTCCGGAAGCATCCTACAGCATGGGCAGATTGGGGATTGAGTGTCTCCGATTTTGAATCTGGCCACTATATTCCTGCAGCTTGCTGGTGATGGTGGCCGCCATCCCAGTTTGCTCAAGGTGTGCTTGCATTTGTATGGAGAGAGTAGTTCATTTTCCTTTGAACACACTGCTGTGTCGGATTGTTGTTGTTATTTTATTGTGAGTTCGGTTTGCAAGGTATCTTCCGGTTAGGATAGTGTGAATATGTTTGTTTAATGTTGTATTTCCTGGTTAGGGGAGATAGATATTCTAGAATTTCTTTGCAATAGTTTGCTGTGGAGATTGGAAATTTTTAGATGAAAGCTTATGTTTTGATAGATATGTATGGCAAGGATGAGTAGGTGAGGTAGTTTTTACAAAGAATGTGTTCCTATCATTTCGAGGTTGTTGTTTTGTATGGAATGATTGTTTTGTTTCATGGTAGGTGTGTTGTGGGATTGTAGTTGTTTGCGGTGTGTGATTGATTTTGGGGGCTCTGTTTTTGAAGCTTTTGTAGATTATTTTAAGTTGGTGTTCGCGTAAAATGAGGGAGCCATATGCTTGATGCCGTAGTTGAGTGTAGGCCTTATGGAACTGTTTTGTATGGGTAGTTTGTTAGGGCTTTATTAATTGTTTATGTTTGTTATTTGAGTTGCTATTAATTTTAGGTGTTTAAAGTTCCTGGTTTGCTTGATGATTTGGTGTGTTTTGTGTATGCTTGCGAATTGTTAAATGTTGTGTCCATAGTTTAAACCTGTATTTTTGGTGTTTTTTATTTAGTGGATAATTGGAGTGTTGTTAGTAGGATATTGAGGTGTGAGTTAGCTAAATGTTTGTCCGTGGTGATTAGTGTTACAGAGGACTTGTGGGAGTTGCTGTCAATACTCAGTGCTTTCTTTCCAGGCATACCTCCGGGGGGCTATGCCCCCCTGAGAACGCAGTCGAGTTGCCCCACACCGGAAAAATCGAGCTCACTGAATTAATATTACTTCACGTAAATTCAAAATAAAGCATTGAAGAGAATTACAACATGTAAAAACTACTGATTTAAAATCCTATCATCTAATTCTACAAAGACGACTCAACAATTAACTCAAAATCAGGCCAGGATATGAGCACCTGCGAAACCACCTGCATAGATATTGGCCACCATATATAAGATAGCAAAGTTGTTAATTTCTGACTTTGAGAAAATGGCTATTGCTATAGAAATTTCTTTCGGAAACAGGTCCTATTAGTTAAGGAGTGGCTTATTTAATATATATTTATTAGTGTTTATTTTTTCTCATGATCTCAATATTATATATATATATCATATATATATAAGTAGTAGTATATATATATTATATATATTTAAGTATATATAATATACTATAATAATATATGTAATATATATAGTATATATACATATAGTATGTATATATATTATATTATAATATTATTTATATATATATGTGTTGTTGTGTGTGTGTGTGCTTTATCTTTTTTTTAACTTTTCATAGGTACCTTTTCTCTTTTCGGGATCATGAGGAGAACAATAGACTCTTATTTTAAAAGCGCAGCAGCAGGATCTAGTGAAAAACCGAAAGAGGAAACGCCGCATATATACATATATTTTCACAAATTAAACCTACTGATTTAAAGAATGTTGAAAAAAATGTGCAGGATCATCCAGCTCACATTACGCCAAAATGTCTGACAAACAACGCTACTACAATAAACATTGGGAACAGAAATATAGTTGGCTGGTCAGAACAGGGAAAAAAAAGGGAGGCGATGTTTGGTAAACTGTCGCCAAGCACATTCATGAAAATCACTAGACATGTTCTACAAAAGGCAAATGGTGAGGGAGCGACGAGCGGTCTTTCCATCAATGCCGTGATTCCATTCTTCAACTTTCAAAAAAAGCTTAGGACAACCAATCAGGAGACACATTTATAAGAAGCCAGATCATCGACACATCTTAACAGCTCACCACTATTAAGTAGTGACGCTAGCATAAGTGTGAATACAACCTCAGGATGAACAGCGCTCGTATCCGATCAGAGGCAAACCGATATCATCGCTCAAATCATTGCTTCAACAGAGTGAAAGTGAAAGAGAAGCGTGTAAATAGGACAAGGGTTTTAAAAATACTTTTGCTGTTGGATCCACGGGTGCATCGACTCGTCTTCTTTGGGTAAGACGGCAAAGACTAGAAGCAGCACTTACAGCCCTACTACATCATATCACCCGAGCTCACTCACGATTGAACAGTCATTTCTCACCTCAGCGACCAAACTCTGACATTATATTTATGCAACAGCAGCATCGACGCTCTTAAAGGATCGACACGTGCTCAGTAGAGTGTGCGATGACTTACTAGGCCCAGCTGAGCGCAACGGCGAACACCTCGCTCGGTCGAACCTTCTGTCCTTATCGCTGCCATGTGAGCCGAAGTTATTGATACAGGAGTCAGTTAAGTTGACAAAAGACTCATCAAAACACTTATAGAAAAACAATAGCTTTAGAGTTAGGGACGATACAAAATCCGGCGTCAGACAACGTATGCGTTGTTCGAATAGTGTTAATATATCACAGGCAACATACGAAGATGAGACGATGCTCAATTAGATACGTCGGCACTCCATGAATTCCTGAGAATGTGAGCTAATCGTGAGCAGAGTTTCATAGGAGAGTCTTGCAATAGGTGCGTTGCATATAGATGTAAAACTACTTATTATGACCTAACACATTATTACACTCTATTTGATACATTGATGAGCTAATGAGTGACTTACTGTGAAATAAAGTGAGACTGGTCGTGAAAGATTGGAATGACGTGATAAGGAAAGGAGCATTACAGTCACAGAAGAGTCACAAACAAGACGTGAATTGCTATCCATAATCAATACTGAGCTACTATGACACACTGCAGATCTAAAACATCACACTGAGTATGTGTCAAACCCCTGGACTAGTGACCTTCTCTGCTCCGAGACGCAAAGTAAAAAAATCACCGAAAGGTCAAAGAAAATTGTTTTTGTTCCACACTCTAATTTATGAAAGACCACTATATAAAACGTATTGAGCAATGCTACGCCAAAAAATAAGAAGAAGTACTTTTGAAAGAGCATTGTATGAGCAGATTCTATCAGATTACATACGAAATGATCCAATCAACTCGAAGCATTCCATGAAGCAGAATTGCAACGAGTTGATAAGTGGACGCAAATGAGGTATCTTCATCGATATACGTGATACGCAAATGATATACTGATAGTCAATTCAGGAGCTTAAAGTCAAATTAATTGATGGCCTTGATGAAGCATATCCACAAAGACTAAGTGGACCAGACCTTTCGTGCACATCAAACTTGCAGGGGCACTTCCTTGCTGGAAATCAAGTAAATGAAAGTTTCCTTGTGCACCTCTGTTATCATTAGTAATGACCCATGAACTCCTTCAGTGCCACTCTCTACATACTTAGCCATGCGTCTTTTGCAAAAACCAAGAAGGACTAATTCTAGGTATGTGGAACCAACAGTCAATTCCTTAGTATCTCCCACACCTACAATTCTAATTCCACTGGGAAAACATAACCAATTGAACACCTACCAACAGATATCTGCAATAATCTCACTGGTGTAGGAGAGCACTGTCACAAGTGACAACTTACAAAAAAAACGATGAATCCGGTGTGAAATAATGGAAAGCGAGATTTGCATCTGATAGTGCGTACTCGATTAGCTGAATTCCTGAAGATTTAAGAAAAATGCTAATTTAAATGGTGATGAAATATACTCGCGAGTCATGTGTATACACTCGAAGAGAAAAATGAATCGCACAAGGATCTCAACGGACAAATCCAATTGCAATTTCACTATTACCGAATGTATATTTATCGCTAGTCGCTTTTGAGACGTTTCAGGTCCCATCAACAAACATCTGTACCGGGATATAGATCACGTTCGAAAAATTTGCCTGCACCAGATTTTTCCGAAGAACATGTTTAATGCAGGAAGGTCGTACTATTCACCGTCGAAATCCAGTACAATTCCGCATGTTTTTATATACATTTGCCAATAGCTACTAGAAAGCCCGCTAACGATTTATATTTATATAAAGCAGGATGAAAGCCATTGTCATTGAAAATCAATAGCGAACCCGGCAACGTGGTGATTATTGCAGTTACTAAAAGCTCGTGCCTGAAATCTTTCTTGTCCTGGGCAATGTAACGCATAGAGACCTCTGGTTTCAAAAGATCGACCCTATAATCGATGAAATCAAAGTCCACACTGATGAAACCGACACAATACTTAGTTACAAAGAACAAGTGTACACAACATAGAATGGCTGCCAATGAAACCATATCAAAGCCTACATGATCATGATGATAGCATCGAGAGGGGTCCTTGAGAATTCCAACTAGAAAAAAAAAAAAAAAATAAAAAAATGAAAAATCATGAAAACAGAAAAAAAAACAACAAAAACTGAGGATTTTCTAACAAAAACAGCATTAGAAACTTGAATATGCGAACGAGTAGAAAAACTCGCTCTGTATACGAGATTCCTCTATAAACCTTACTATCTATATGACATAGACACCTAACTACTATGACCATACACGTCGGGGCGTATACGGCGGCTTACGAAAAGATGATTCAACATAATATTACTTATATATGACTATATATATATATATATATATATATATATATTTTATATTTATATATATATATAGTATATATATATTATATATAGTAATATAAATATATATATATATATTATATATTATATTAATATATATATAATATATAATATATATATATATATATATATATATATATTAATATATATATATAATTATATTATAGTATATATATTATTATATATTATATATATATATATATA
>JABUQX010083283.1:0-32500 GCA_015478945.1 Trachelipus rathkii | reverse complement strand
AATACCCAAAGTAAGGAGGGATGATACTTGGAAGATATATAAGTAATGAGTTTATTGAATCTGGATACGTATTACCACACTCCTATATGGGATATATCTAAAATGCTTATTGGATTTTACACTTATTATTTAAAAGGCCACCACGAAGGGTCTTCTCACCTATATATATATAGTGTCCTTAACTTATTTAAGTTTTTAAAAATATAATAATTTGCATTATGTATCTTGTTATCAGACGACTAGCGTTTCATAAGAGTAGAATTTTTAGGTGTCAATGATTAGTGACAAGAACTAAAATCTGTATCGCCAGTTATATAAAACGGTTCTTCCTTGGCTCTTGAGAGATGCGTCCCATACATGCCTCAGTACTTACTGTCAACTCCACTTCGCTTAATCCTTACTCTCGGAAAAGAATCCTCTCACTGAAGAGTATATAATCAAGAATTACAGAAGAATGATATCAATCTCAGAAAGTGAGGTAAAACCGCAGACCACTGCAAGAACAATGAGAAAGGTTCTTTGAAGTGAGAGGGTGTATGATAAAACGACATGATGAGTGAGAAGAGAGAAGAGAGAAGTACAGAAAGGTAGAGAGAGAGAGATAAGGACTATTTAGGGCTGATAGTTTAGAAGGAGAGACAGAGCGGAGCATTCCTTGGTATGTACGAGAGAGACCGAAACACGATCTGAGAGAATGAGTGAGCGTGACTGATCCAACACTTGAAGGGGAGAAGAGTGATGAGAGAGTAATTGAGAGAAGACATGAGAGAGAGAAGATAATAAGATGAAGCGGAGGAGGAGAGGAGACCGACCCAATCAACGACAAGTCAATCATTGGTTATTATAATTTTAATCTCTAACTCCTCTATCACTATTAAAATACTCATCTCTATAATAACTATATTGATATTTGTCCTCTAAACCTATATATAAGAAGAATATAATTTTAATGTCGAAACAATAAGCGATAAATTCCTGAGTGCCTAATATCCTATTTGTATCTTTGACCGGAACTAATAATATCGAGTCCAGTTGATAACGTTCAATTCCTGTATCTCCAAAATACTCTCAATGACGGTAGCACGTAGTAATACTACGCGTTGTGTTTGGAATACTACACTCAAATCATCTCCATTATTGTCGGATCACTATATAATTGATGTTAAAAGATGGGCTATTGGGTTATTGTAAAATAACCATTATAACCTCCACAGGCGAAATATTTCCTTCTTCTCTTAATTATCAAAGGCTCAACAACAAAAAAAAAAGAAGTTCACGTATCTTAAAGGTTTCCTAGATAACATATATGATACCGAAGATATAATATAAGCGCGACAGAGCAACGCGGAAATAATTTACTCCACAAAATAAAATTTTTACATGCGCAAGGGAAAAAAGAATCTGAAGACAAAAACCGAGGTAAACAAAAACTATACCTCTAGGACTAGAGATATCTGTTCTATCTTTGGCAAGTTATACCGGGAATTCCGGGTACCCTCTTAAATTTTGGATATGCGTCTGTAAAACTCATTTTGAACATTCCAATCATCGAACCTTCAGGCTCCTCTCTTTCGAATTCTATTAAATGGTTCTCAATGCGTCTCGTCAATTTATATTAATAATATTTATATAGTACTATACAAAAATGAAATAAAATTTACAATCGATAAAAAATCGATATCGTATCGGTGTATCAGCTATAACTAATATTTGTTTCACTAATCTATCTAGGTATACTTAGTATCTGATTTTCATTCTCTATCATATCTCGTTCCAAAATGCTCCAGTATAGTATGTATTATAATATGTAACTCCCATGTTATAGGTGATTGGTATAGAATACATTCATCTATACTAATTAACCACTTAAAATCGTTAGCAATAAAGTTTTTTTTTATCGAGATCGTTCCATAATATGGTTAATTGTTAAAGTGTCAATTGAGTTATTTCTCTTTCGAAATAGGAAAACGCGCTCAATTTGGATATCTCAATTAATGGATCAAGATTATAGTCACGTAATTGTAACTTATAATTTTCTCTAACACAATTGTCAAAAATTATCTATGAATTTACAATCGTCAAGTTTATGACTATATATTCATCCAATTCAAAAAAACTTTGTATGTGCAATAATATATATTTTAGTAAATTATTATGTATTACAACATTTAGGAGGACATCGATTCATTTATATATATTAAATATCTATAAGCTTATTATTTATATCTCCGGATATAATGAAATATGCTTTCATTTGAATTGTTTCCTTTCATTTTATGTCTTAGCATTTTTGAATTTTGTATGTATTCCCATGTTTATATATTTTTTTAATTACTACGTGATGCATTAAATGAATATTAGAACATTGTTGTTCTTATATATAAGATATCATCTATAGAAGCTTTATTATGCATTTAGAAGAATTGTTTTACTTTATATTTTAATACTTATTAATATATTTTACCTCAGTTGAATTGTTTTGTATGTTTGTGATGGCATTTCGATATGACACCCATAAATATGTCATACATTTGAAAGTATTTGGATATTCTTTTATATTGCATTATATAACTTATTGCTAATATTATCTTATATCACTCCATGTTTAATAGCGTATGGGGAAGTGATAAGTGCAGTGTCTTAAGTATATAGATATTGTTAACAAAAAATATATTGTTAATTTATGTAGTTCTATTATACTTATTATATAGTCAATAATTGTAATTTACCTTTTTTAGCATTAAGTACGATACAAAACTGTATATAAAGGCTTACTCATATGCTTTGTTGAATTGATAGGTCTTAGTCTATGTCTCTTTCGTAATCACATCGCTTCATCTATCTCACTCCTCTGACAATAGAAAACAATAGATTAAAAAGAAATTCCTAATATATAATCTTAAGGAAATGTATTGAGGTTTAAACTTTAGGCTAAGTCCGCTTAGATAACTGCAGAATACGATCTTCAACGAATGAAGTTTTTAAGTAACTATACGATTCTCTCTGAAAGACTGGAAAACGTATACCGACCAAGTCAAAGGACTTAGTTAGTGATTATAACGCGAAAGAGAGAATTGATATATATTATATGAGAATACGAGTGAAGAGAGAGAGATAAGAGAGAGGAAGAAAGAGAGGACAGACGGGGAAAGGCGTATTAATTAAAAAGTTTGATGCAAACTTAAGTTTAGTTGGATTAACAGAATGATTTCAAAGAGCACATCAGACTATAAAAGAGTGATAATCATGTATATTAGATTAAAAAATATATTATAGTTTGACAACTATACGAATTCTTATAATTTTCAGCAATTTGGATTAATTCGGCGTTAGGAAACTCATCTAATATATTTGATTTCATGTATATATCTAGAATCACTATCTCTTAATGATACTCTTCTCCTTAAGATTGGATATAATATCCTTCCATCTAATCTATATGGCTTCCTCATCCTTAAAAAACAAGGACCTCTTACAAGATACACAAAAGATCGAATAGCGAGTGACTATATATTTTTATTTATAAGTATTAGTATATTCTTATTATTTTCAATTGATTGATCAATTTTTCGTGATAAACTACCATGATATTCAAAATTGCTATAATGATTTTTATGTTTTATGAGAATCTTAACATATATTTTGTATCAGTCTAGTAGGCTTATACTAGGGTTTATATTATAATTTTTTTACGGTTAATTAGAAGAAAATATTAATTGAATTGATAAGATTTTTTAAGTATACATATATTTTTTTATTTTATACGTATTAATATTATAGGTAAATTAAGTATATGCTATTCAACCTTGTTCAGATAATCTTTATTACATTTTATGATTTTAGTAGAAAAGTTAAATGTATAATTATTATATTATAGGTGCATTCCTTTATATATAAATATACTCCTATAATATGTCGATAATATATTATGAATATTAAATAGATTTAGTATATTGCTGATCATAGTCAGCGTTAGTATTGTCAACATTGTTATTGCACGGTTATTTACAGTCCTGTGCAATCTTTAAATAATATTATTATATCACCATAAATATAAAAATATGTATATTTATTATAAACATTATATATATAATTATATTGTATACCATACATGGTCAGGGAAATAAGTTCGTTCCCCTGGAAGAGAATACAATGCCTACATATATGCATAATGACCTGTCTTGAACTGCCCAAATACAACAATACCATTTTTTTTATTTATAAATAACTATTAAACCTTTACTATCACATTACTTTTGTGAATAGTTATTCAAATATATAAATCGGGTGATTTTATATCTTTCTTAAAATATTGGATATATATGTATGGACTTGACCTTTGATATTCATATAACACTCACCCCTAAATCAACAACATCACTTCAATATCGTGAAACTTATATTTGGTGATATAAGAGAAGTAAATGAAAATAATAAAATTTTATGTGCTTGCATACAGAATTTAAAGTAGCATCTTGTTAGGAATATTACTTATATATATTTTTGCTTAACTCACCGTGCTAAAATATTTATGGCAGAAGTCACCGATACTAGTAGTGTATTATAACTAAATCAATTACACTACAAAATCACATACTAATACTACTACACTATACAAACCCACATTATACTCAATCAAGACAAAGCTAATCGAGCTCATATTCACATTCATCTTACACTGAAGACTCTCCATCGTCACACACACACACACACACACACCCACACACCACACACACACACACACGCGCTACCGCACGACTCGAACTGCAACGACACTTTCACGCACGCGATGCACCGCACGTCACGTTCACGCGTACGCATTCACCGACTCGCTAAAGACGCACGCCGATTCTGCCACGATCTCGGAATTGCGAACGCCACAGCATTCGCACTCGGCATAGCTGGCACACTCATACTGCATAACACACGTCACTACACTATCACCATACATGCATCACCTACAAACACCATACACTACAACACATTCACACCACACACAATTATCCGTACAAGCTATGTCCGTTCTCATCCACTAACTAGCTCACACATAATTATTTGATATTTCTAAATTAGAGATCTCTCTACAAAGACTTCGGTAAAGATATAATATTAGTTCTCTATTCCACAAGGGATATATTATTATTATATATTCATTACTAACTTAATAATAATGATGACCATAGTCCCACTACTATTCATTATACTATATTATATAAACAATTCTAATATTGAATAATGAACTCGAAGGTACGCGATAGAGTCATTCAGTCATTATTATTTTGAATAAGATTATTAAGTTGTCCTTTATACTATATATATATATGTAGATATATATATAGTATATATAATATATAGCTGAGTATTATAATCCACATCATAGTATTGATTTTGATTCTCTCTTAAAATTGTAGTTTACTGTGTAGGAATTACTTGAGGCTAGTTAAAGTGTTACAAACTAATTTTTTTGTACTATTATACCTCACATTTTACATATATTTATTTGATTATGAATTGAAGATATTATATATATATAATTAATATATTTACATTTGCTGTTACCAGTTATTAATACATTTATTGAGTTCGAATAAACTGGTAGTATAATTCTAGTAAAGGGTTAGTAATAATGAGGGAGGTAGGGGGTTTGGTAATTTATATATTATTTATTTCGTTTGGTTCAAATAAACAAATTAATGTTAAATTTTTAATGAAATTGGTGTTAAAATTTCTTTCAACCTTATGTTGAATTGTGCGCCCTTTCAATTAATTTAATCTGTTAATAAAAGTAAGGTTCCAGTGCCAAAAGTTTTAGGTGATGAAAATGGTATTGAGAAGGTTGTATCTGTTTCTCGCGTCATTAAATTAATAATTTTTAATATTTAAGATATGTTCCTTTTTTCATTTTAGTAAATATTTGTATTACTCTGTTATCTTAAATTTACAAACATATTGTTTATCTTATATATAATATTATATATTATATATATACTATAATAGTACTATATATATTATATATAATATATAATATATATATTATATATAATTATATATATATATTATATATAATATATATATATATATATATAATATATTAATTTTATATATATATATATTATATATAATATATTAATTATAATATATTAAATATATAATATATATTAATATATTATATTATATTATATTATTATATATATATATATATTAATTTATTAATATATATATATATATATATATATATATAATTAATATATATATAATTATATATAATATAAATAGTGAAATATGCCAATACTCACACTTCACTTCACTTCACATAATATTTATATATATGTAATTAATATATATTGAAATATAAATACCCCTCATAAGTAATTTATTCACCATAATGACTTAGATGAGGTATACTGATATGATACGTAATTCGAGAAGTTCCAATATGTCATAGAAATATTTTTAATGTAAGAAAATATATTACAGCGATTCCTATATGTGCTGAGAGTGCTAGTTAATGGAATTACTCCAATAGCACAAGGTTTCTACTTGTACTACGAGAGACAACCAGAGAATGCTTTTGCTACACCGCTGGTTATATTTGTATATTCACTTGCTAAATTAAAGAACGACGCATATGATGGGGATCAGGAACAGGCAGAATTCTGACGTCAAGTTTAATTTAGAAGAGTAAAGGCTCATTCAGCCTTCTTATTGTCTCGTTTGACAAGTATATAAAATTTGGTTCCCTCTCGGACTACGCAAGTGTGTTATTGGTTATGAAGGTGTTCTTTCACAAAGCCAAATCTACATGCTTGTCAATTGCCATCGCTCTACGTAAAATAGGTTGTTTAATGAAGTGTAATTAACACAGACTCGATTGAAAATATACGAACTCATTAATATATAGTGCTATAAGGAAATGCTGCGGAAATAAACTACTTGTTTTCTTGCTAATTACAAAATATTTGTTATAATTCGCACACCTTCTTAATTGATAAAATTGATTCAAACCTCTATGCTAGGATACTTCCTGGACCCATATAGCAAGATGAGCGTGCATTGTTTGACCACTACGCTGACGAGACAAAGAGAAACCGAGAATACTTCTTACCTGTACCAAGAAGTGACACCATTTACTAACGGCTCTCCTCCACGCTGTTTGTCTGCACTCGTAAATAGAGCGAATTACGTTTTGAGAAGTTAATTAGGTAATACTTTTTCTCTTTTAAAAATATATGAATATAAAACCTTCATGCTTGAAAGGAAGTAAGCTTACTTCCTCAAGCCTGAATTTCGGCTGAATAATCTAGAAATAACCGATAATGACCGGGTACTCATATTTTTTTTTTATATATAAGTGAAGAATAAAATTAACAACCCCTCACACACACTTTTCATCACTCATTTGACCATATATATATTCTAATTTTTAGTAATTATGTATAATTACTTCCCCCTAATGGGTGTCATACTTTTCAACATGTCTAGGATACGATCCTAGGACCCTTGCAGATGAGCCGTTGACTACCAATGTGTTCCTCTGACCAACCTACTGCTATTCGACGATGTAACAGAAGGATTTGAAACCGAGAATGGATCTTTTATACTGTCCAATAAAGAAGTAGCATTACTATCGAGTTCTTCCACGCTCGTAATCTACGAACGTATATGAGGCCTAATAATATAAAAGTAGTTCATTATATATATATATAATATAGGTCCGTGAGCTGACATGGTGAATAATAATAATTACTCAAAGAAAAATCTTATTTAATTATATTGTATTATAAAGTTGAAATATAGCAATTATATACTGTATGTATTTTAGTGTATTTTATTAATAATTATTTTCCCAATCATATTTATCATCATCATATCATTTAAGGATACTCAGATTTCACCTGGACCCTTGACAGATAGAGTAGCGTTGACAGTTATTTATAGACCACTATACGTCATTACGACGAGACAAAAGAGAAACCGAGAACTTTTACTTGTCCAAGATAAAGTGAGAGCATATACTACTCTGTTACCTCTCTCACGCTCGGCACCTCGAACGTATGGGACAAACAGTATATAGTGATACTCTCGCCAATGGTTGAATAATTAATAGGCCGCGAGAGGCTCGTGAGAGTTAAATTATGGTGTATATTGATTTGCAAGAGTACCACATGGCTACGTGCGAGAGAATTTCCAAATCAAGCCTGTATTAACATCAACACGCTCGTATATTGTGTATTTTTTTTATATTTTTCTCTTCCCCATTCCAAAATGCCAACGACCTCACTGCCTCACTCCCTGACCCTAGAAGATACTAGTAATTACTCATGATCACCTTGCTAGAATTAAGCGTGCTACATGTGTTTTGAACCTCACATACGCTATAACGTATTACGACTAGAAACAATAAGAAAAACCGAGAATACTTCTTTTATGTCCGAAGAAAGACAATTACTATACACGGTTCCTCTCCCTCACTCGATCCGCACATTCGTAAACTAGGGCTTCATCAAATAGTAATAGTAATACCGATAATATCTCAAGGTAATATAATTTAAATAATTTTACAATACAGAATACACGGGGGTTATTATATATATTATAAAGTGAAATGCAATTACCCTGCAATCTCAAATTTGTAGGTGATCCATAGGATCAGTTTATATTATTGAACTACAATAGTGACAAAACATTGGAACACGATGCATTATAAATAAAGGAATTTATACTACCTGTGAGGTGATCTATTTTAAGGGAAAAATTCCGCCTATGAAAAGAAAAGGGGGAAGGTGAACAAATAGATGAACAAATTGTGAACAAAATATTGAACAAATAGAAGATGTATTTTGAGTGGTGCTCTATCCCTTGGATAATTGTGTGCATTTCACTATACATAACTATACCCCCGGTCTTTTATGTATTATTATATCGACCATGCGTCTCATGATACTATAATATATATATAGTATAGTTACTCCACTGTTGCGGCCCTTACGTTCTCTAGAGTGCAGATGCTAGGGTATAAGTGAAACCGTTTTATTATATAAGTTATAATGCATCTTCTTTGACAGTAATGAAGTATATTCTTTCAGGTTTTACTCTTTTGTTACTCAGTCGTATATAGTACGTTTAATAGTATGATCAAAAACATGCCTAACGCTCATAATCTGCAAAGGGGTCCTCAGGATTTTTATTTATACGTATATCCTAGTCATAATGATAAATACATTAGGGTAGGTATTTTAACCAAATACAAATTGATTGCAGTATAGGTTATTGTATTTCACTTATTGTATATACATAATAATCACTCCACTTGAATCAGGTTTTTAGAACATATAGTTTTCATTTTATGACGCAAGGATATCGGCGTGTTTTTGGCGCCTACCGTTCTGATCTTCTCGCGATACAGAGAGAGGAACTCGTGGCGTTAGAGTTAATGTCTTCTTTGGACAGAGAATAGATTAGCTTTTCGTCGTTTTCTCTTTTTTCTGGTACGTAAGTTCGTTATGCGCGTACAAATAATCACAATTCTGACGTCTCATCTGCAAGGGTATCTCTCTCGGACGATTTATATTTTCTCTTATGCATGAAGTGAATCTCGATCTAATACATTTAGTGCTTTCTCTGCTTCATTTTACCAAATTACTCAAAACTTTGATTCGCAGGGTCTTTGCATTCTCATTATACATAATAACCCCCGGTCTCCTGGTATTATTATTCACCATCGCGCGTGTTCCCGTTCTTGGCCCTACTTTCGAGTCGCCTCGAGCGGCGCTCGTCTAGGAACGTATCGTAATCCTTCTCTGGACTATAGAGTTATTCTCTTCATGGCGCCGGCTCTTTTGTCTCGTCGCCTGCTCCCCCGTTCTCTTACGTTGCTCCCTCCTCTCTCCCGTATCCTCTCTCTCCTCTCTCTCTCTTCTCTGTGGGCCTTCTTCCTGCTTCTTGACGTGCTTCCAACACTTACTTCCGTACGCTCATCTTTGCCCTTCGCCACTAACGCGTCTGCTCTCTCGCTCTCCTGGTCTCCTTTGCTGTCTCCCTCACTCGTCTCCTTGACTTCTCTCCTCTCCCTCCCCTCTCTCTTCGCTCTCTCTCTCTATCCTTCCCTCTCCATCCTTAGCTCCCATGGTTGGTGTTTTTTGAAATCACATTAGGGCCGGTATTTACAAATACAAATTTGATTGCCGGGGGTATTGCATTTCACTTATACCATGTATTTTGTTGTAGATGATTATTCACCCAGCGCGGGCCTCCTTCTCTTCTCTCCCTCTCTCTCTCTTCTCTCTCTCTTCTCTCTCTCTCTCTCTCTCTCTCTCGACCTCTGTTTTCGTCTCCCCTCTCCTCTACGTTCTCTCTCTTCTCGCTCTCCTCTTCTCTCTCTCTCCTTCTCTCTCTCTCTCTCTCTGCTCTCTCTCTCTCCTCTCTGCGCTCTTCTCTCTCTTCGTCGCTCTCTCGTAGCCTCGGTCCGTGCCCTCTCATCTTGCGAATCTCTTCCTCTTCTTCTTCTCAGAAATCTCTCTCTCTCTCCTCTTTCCTTCTTCTCCTCTCTCTCTCTCTCTTCTTTCTCGCGTCTATCATCTCCTCTTCTTTCATTTTTACTGATCATCCTCTTCTTCATTCTCTCTCTCCTCTCTCTCTCCTCGTTCTCTTCTCTTTCTCTCTCTCTGTCTCTTTCTTCTTCTACTCTTCTCCGTTCTCTCTCTCTCTCTCTCTCTCTCCTCTCTCTCTCTCTCTCGTCTCTTTCTCTCTCGAGCTTGACCCATCTTGCATATTTTGCACCTTAAAAAAGTATTCGGTTTATGGTGATTTAAAGTATACTTATACCGTTTTAATTTCTTGAAATTACTTCTTTAATCTAGAGAATTTGTTATTCAGATGAGAGTACGTGGTCCTATTAAGACTTTTCTGTTTCTATGTCAGAGAGGTCCGGAGAGATCAGGTGTATTTTTCGTTAGTGACAAGTTACTAGGCCATGCATTTAAAGGATTGAATAAATTATGGTATACAAATTATACGGGAGAGGGAAAAGTTATAATGTTGTTAAAGGATACAGGAAATCAAATTTGCTTTGGTTATATTTTTATATATTATTTCATGATTTTTTTAAATTTATTTCATTTTTTTTTATTTAACTGCGTTACCTATTTAATTGTTCAAATGCAATTTTCTTTTTATCGTTTATGAACATCAGAGCGAAAAAGAGGAGAAAATAAAAAAAAATTATTTTATTATCAATTATAAACCCTACATGTTTTGGTAATTATTATTTTTTTTATGTGTGGTTGTACAATATACAAATTCAAATTCAGAAAAACGACGTTATAATTAATAATGTAGATGTGAAAATCCAAGGTTTATAATGGCGCTACGTATAGTAGGTAAAGAATTCATGGTTATTAATATATATCAATTTGAGCAAAGTTAGGTTTAAGAGCTCCCAATAAAAGTAAATGAAACTGAATATAAGTTAATTAATGGTTTTTGATAAATATTTACATAATTAAATGTTTAGAGTATCTAGTAATAATGGGTATGATTACGTCATTATCATGGTCATTCTGTTTTGCAATATACCATCATTTTATTTAAGAGGTATGACTACCTAAACAATATATTAATGTTAAGCTTAATTTAGCTTCTAATATATATAATAATGATCTATATATTAATATACTATATATATTATTTAATATATAATATATATTTATATATATATATATAATACTATTATATATATATATATTAATAATATCATATATATAATTATATTAATATAGATATTATATATAATTATAATATATATATTATATATATATTATATTAATATTAAAACATATATTATTAATTAATATATATATATATTAATTAATATTAATATATATATTATATTATAATATATATATTATATATATTAATTATAATATTATTATTCAGACTATATATGTCCTCGCCTAAAACCATTAAATCATGTATCTTCTCAATACACTAGAGGAACGGATTATCTTGCTTTCCTGTAAGTTGTTTCAATATGGTATCTGAGGGAAGTCAAAAAATATCTTGTGAGCTTGAGTTCCATATTCATCATATTGATATTGATATTACATGTATTCCAACTATTATGCGGAGGCTCTTTTTCTCATTCTAAAAAATGAAGCTCTCATGGAATAAAAGGCCTTCAGAAAGCCATAAGCTAATTTTATGTATACAATTATATATTCTAATATAATAATATAATTATCTATATATTTATAGAAATTAATACGAAAATATATATATATAGTATATTAAATATATATATATCCATATATATAAAATTATATTAATTATTTTAATATATTATAATTAATATAATATCCTATTACTACTAATCTTATAAATTTATTCAAGCTACATTATATATCTATATACTGTATAATTAAAATGTTCAGCAGACTAAAATTATTATATTTCCAACTGAAAAGCATGTATTGGAATGTATATATTTTGATAAAAAATATACTGCTATATTCCTCAATAAATTTCTGAGTATTATTTCCCAGAATTTCAGTTTCTTAAAATTTTTTTATCTAGAAATTATATATTTGGAATTTTTTTCTCTATTCAAAAAATCATTATGCACTCTCACTTTAATTCTCCTTTAAAATTATTATTTATTATATTATTATTATTATTATTATTATTATATTATTGAATTATTTATATTTTTCATCTTAGATAATTGACCGACTAACTATCAATTTTATTGTGATTCACTTGACAGCAATTTTTCTAAGAAAATTTTCAAATAGTTTTGTTCATAAAACTCTTTGTCAAAGGTTTCAGAATTCGAAAAATTTGGAGTGTTTTCTGCAATTCAAGAAATTTGGCTTCTCTAAATCTCGAATCTTATACTTAGTATTGATATTATAAACTATTTTTCATACTATTATATTAATATTAAATTATGATAGCTTATTTATAATAAATATATTATATATTTATAGTATATATTATATTATATACTTATATAGCTCATAGATGCCCTAACATACATAATTAGTTAATTATATAGAAATACTAATGTAGTATTAGTATATTATATATATTACATATGTAGTACAATTTTATAATGTTAGCGTTGCTCCGTTAATATTAGGTCTTAGGTTATATTTAAGTTAAGATTCTTGATTAGGTTAAGTAACGGTATAGTAACGTTAAGCTCTAGGCGTTAGTTTAGGTCTAGATTACCACCCAAAAATACACACTGATATCGTACCCTAAAACATTAGCTAATAAATAAGATACATTAAATTATTTACTTTTAAGCTCACCTTGAGTCAACACTTATAAATAGGTATACCAAATATTAAATCATATCAATTAACTCACACACATTATAAACATTAATATAATATATAAATCATATCTTATATACTATATATATATATATATCTAAATATAATTATGAATATATATATATATATATATATTAATTAATATATATATAAGTTAATTATTATATATATTATATAGTATTATACCTACTATTAATATTAAATATAATATATTAATATATATATAATATATATATATAATAATATTATATTATAATATTAACTATATAATATTAATATATATATGTATATATATATATATATAATATATATAACTATTAATTATAGATATTTATATATTAATTATATCTATAAGTTTATATATATGAGTTTGCACTTTATCTCGTTCTAGAGTGAATGAGTAATAAAAATGTTCGTGTTTAATTAAATGATGTAACTCCAAATGATATATATATTAAATTTAACTCATATATTCTATTCTTTACGCTCATTAAATGTCTCCAAAAGAGTCTATATAATAACTGAGATAGTTTCGCAAATTTGATAAATTTTTGAGATAAGTAATTATCTAGCTTATATTAATAATAATATGTATCTACGTTCCTATATACATTATGGAACTTATGGTTTGTGTGTAAAAGCCACAACAATTTGATTCGTCGGCATAGCTGAGTTATTAATTATTATATCTTATATTTTTCGCGTACTTCTAGTGCAATTGAAATAACTGTTGTGAAGTAATAGTATTTCTATTGCTTAAGTGATATTTGCTATGATGGATCAATTAAAGTGAAATAACAATAAAGAGGCAAATTTGCGCATTCGTTTTAGGCTATATTTTAGATCAATTTTGTGAAATAATGACGTCTAATGAATATCATCATATTATTGAATTATTATAAGAGATTGAAATTAAATATAAAATTTAATAAAATTATGTAGAGAAAATAATTATTAGAGAATACGCAACATTTAAATAAATAATAATCATTTATCAATAGTTGATATTTACAGTACTATATATATATTGCTCATAGAAAGAATTTTATTTATCTTTATATAAAAAAAGTATTAAATAATACCAAATATAATTCCTTTTTTTTTTATATATATGTATATGTTATATTAATATTATATGTATATATATATATATTAACATTAATATGATATACACAATGTAGTACATTTTATTTTATCCTTTTCCAGTTCCTAAATCTACTTTTGTTATATATTCTCTAATTCTAGATAATATATATATATATTATATATATATATAATATTATATAATATACTAGATATATATATATATAATAATTATATATATATATCTTAATTGATATATATATATATATATATATACTGTGATTATTATGTTAATTTGTTATTTTAACGTTAATTGAATATAAGTTGTAATAAGATACATATATTTAGTATATATATAGCGTTATATATATTATATTTAATTATTAACTGCTATATATATATAATAGATATGTAGCTATAATTATCGTGATGATTATATAACGTCAATGAATACTTTTAGATACATATACAATATATAGTTAATATATTATATATTATATTAATTATAAATATAATATGATAATTAGTGTTTATATTGTATATATATATATAGTATTATATATATATACCTTATTATACTATATTTAAAATTAACTGACTACATAATATGATTTATTATTAACTTTTCTAAGTATTAAATTAAAAACTTAAAGCTATAATAATTTTTTTTAAAAACTTTTGCTAAACCCCTCAAGGAAAATTTATATTGTATTTTGCTCTTGATTTTCAACCACCATACTTGGTATGTAAAATCCCGGTCTTTTTCACAATAGTGGAATTAGTAAAGACGCTCGAGTGATATCTACGGCTATAATTTTTCGATTCTATAGTATTCATAATTCACAGGTCAACTCACTTAACACTAAAGTCTTTCACAAGAGACTATTTATCCAATAATATACTTCGCGAAGTAATATGATAAACACTAATACTGTTAAATGAATAATGTAGTAATTCCTATGGGCATTATCAGGGTTAGTCAAGTTTCGCAAGCGTTCGTAAACACATATTTAATAAAAATAAACACTTTTATAATTATGATTAAGAATGAGAATATTTTTCTATTTCAGGAAATAATATTTGAACAACCTTCTTATGTTTATTAAATTAACAGGATTTATAATTAATGGGAAATAAAATTTTCATATAATTGTTTGCTAATGTATTTTCATAGATGAGATTTTCAATTAAATAGTTGTCTATTATCGCTATGAAGATGACGTATCTCATATTACTTCCAAGCTTTCTGTATTGGAGAGCCAGAAAATGACTCACTAAACAGCACATGATAGCTGCTTCTATCTCAATATGTCACAGCGAGGTTTCATTGAAATATCGACTAGATGATTCTTACTTTGTGGCGACAAATTTACCACAATCTCAAATATACTTAACAGGGCCATCTGACACAAAACTCGTTAATAATGATTCTTCTTGTGATTACTTTCACAAGAACTACTGTCACATAGCGGTCCAGGTTTAGTCGATTTACTACCGAAACTAACCACGAAGTCAAACATGATGCAGCAGGTTTTTCTCGCTTTTCCAGAAGAGCCTGAAGCAGAGGCACTTCCTCACTCTCTCTAAAATTATTAGCTTCTTTGTTTTCTCAATATTTTTATATTAATATAGTCTCGAGGAGGACAAAAGTGACCAATATTTTCGAGATTGTTCTTTAAGAGAGCTATTGTCAATACTTGAATCAAATAGTGCGACATTAAGAGAAGAGGAGCCATATTAAATTATGCCTGGCAGACGAATTTTAGCAACCAAAAATGTTATTACTCAAAGGAACAAGAGAAATTTTTCCTCTCGAGTGAAACATTGTAATTGTAAAAAAAATACAAAAGGAGCAAGGCAAAATAGATATAAAATATTTTATATAATCGACAGAGCGGACACGATAATGACAGATGCTCTGACTTCAAATCAGATATGAAACATAAAATCAGTATAAGATTTTTCTGGACCTGGATTGAATACAAATTTATATATAAGGTGTATCTCGAGTGTATTTATGATAAGTGGTGTAATCTCATCTCGGTTGAGGTGTAAATACAGTGAATGAATTAATGTAATTATGAGTTGAAGCAACAATGATGAAGATGATATGGACCAGCATCTTAATTATTAGGCCTAAGCGATGGACCCTGGTCATAGAAAGAGAGAATTAAGTATTCCTTAGGTGTTTATAGGAGTTTATTTGCGATATAGAATATTGTTATATAAATGTTAAGTTTAGATAGGAGTCATAAAATGTCTCTTTAGAGGTAGATTATTCTGTTAAAGTAGCATGTGATAGTGTTATTTGTATATGAGATAATATAAATAAAAGTAGGATATATATGAGTAGTATATTTAATGTATAAGAAGGTTGGAAAATTATGATGTATATGTGGTAAGGACGTCAGATATTAAATAGAAGGTATTATGTGTATAATGAAGGTGTAGATAGTGTGTAGTTTAAGTCTAGTGAGTGAGATAGATGGTGTAGTGAAAGTTGCATAAACGGCAGATTAGTGAGAAAAACTCATATGGGGTGTTGGTGAAAGTGTGGTGTTGAGCTTTGGCATACCCATGAGAGAATTGAGTGTACGTGTAGATTAACACTATCACTCAATATATCACTAATCGCAAGATAATTCGATTTTATCTAATATCTGTTTAGCCGGTAATTATGTTATTTTTTCTTCAACATGTAGCTTTAGGTAGATTTTTTCTTACCTATAGTTCGTTTGATAAGAAAATTATTCTGTAATTAACCTGTAGGCATAGATGCTTTGTGGATTACTCTGTTTTTGTGTTTGGTCTGGATTGTATGAGAGTCTTTCTTTTATGTTATTAGTAAGTTACTATAATGTAGGATATTCAGGTTGACCAAGTTGGGTAGGAGTAGCTTTCAGATGATGTGATGAGTGTATGTATTTAATATGTATTGTGTATACGGTTATGGTGTTAGATATGTCATATTTATATATATAATTATATATAATGTTGCAGGTAGTAGGTTTATATTATAATATATATATATTTAATATGTTCAAGTTTCCTTGAGTTTAGCTGAAGATAAAATTATTTTGTATAATATGATTTTTAAATGGTTGAGAGTATTATGAGTGTGCAAGTGTTATCATCCTAAGGATTTATTTTAGGTATAGTTTTTAGTGATTGAAGTGTATATTTATTATATTATATGAGCTGATGAATTTTTTATGAGTTTAGAAATATTGAAGGGTGTTGATTATAAGGTGTCTCGAATTGGCGGCCTAAGTAATGATATTAATAAATTTTATAGTTGAGAATTATTATATTAGTAGATAGAGTGACGGACTAATTTCTAGTGAGCTGTTACTCGGATCATTATATTGAAGTGACTTGTGTAGTATTCTATTTAGAGTTTGAGGTTGTTATAGAGCCTAGCGATGCTACAGGATTTCTGTTAATTGATATGTGTAGTAACTATGGTTAATGTGCTTTCGTGTATATTAAAGCTATATGATTTATTAGTTGAGTCTAATGTTTTATAATGGTTTGTTGGTGAGATCAAGCCTAGAGAATATATAGGATTAACTTAAATATCAGTAGCTATATATATATATTATAGTATTTATATATTGTATATATATTGTGAGGTAGATATGGCATTTGTTACATCACTTGGCTATAGCTAATGATAGCCTTTATCTATATTATTATTAGTAATTGAGTTTACTGTTCGGTATATGTTTATAGTATATTTTGATTTTGTATATTTGTACTATTGATTTTATCCTGAAGGAAGTTAGGGAAATTACTAATTTCTATTAGGTATATAGTTTAGTGGAGTGGAGATGTTATTTTATTTTTATTACTTGTGTTTGTATTGTAATTTATATTGTATATTAAAGGTTTACTTTATGAGAAGGTATTATATATTAATATATCGACTAGCGGGTTGCGAGAATATGTAATTATTATTTGATGAGCCTGCCGGTTTTTACTCAGTTACGTCAAGACCAGCTCGGCATAATCAAGGGAGGAGGTTGTGTACTCACTTTACACGTTGGGTTGGATGACTGTTTGTGTAGCAAGGTAGCAGATATACTAAGCCAATGGTAGAGTGTTTTTGTTTAAAGTTCTAGTAAAGTGATGTCGTGGAATTCTGTAGCTTTTACTACTATGTCTCACCCCGCGTATTCATTTCCAGTTTTGCAGTCGTATATATACTGACTTTTACTCTCATGCCAAGTTCGCATGAGATCTCCCGCTTGGTTGGGCGAGTGCTGTCTACATATTCTGAGCGTTAATTCAGAGAGTGAGATCGTGTCCTTATATAACTTAAATATAAATTATGGGCTTATAACTACTAACTATGAGTATAATAGAGGAAAGGATCTTTATATACCTCTCTCTAGTAGTTTCAGATATCTAATCTTATATGTATCAATTGAGTAGCTTCTCTATCCATAAATAGAGAGCGATTAATACTCTACTATTAGAGAGGTACTCACTATGAATAATTTTTTAGGCTAGATGGAACTGTTCCTTGACATAAACTTATCGATTGCTTTTATATAATTTATTTTCAAAAGCTAATAATATCTATCCTTTAACGTTGCAATGTGGAATTCTCAATTGATATTTATGCGAGTTTGCATTTCGTTGTATCTTAGGGCTCTCTCAGTTTGTACCCTGAATCGAGATTCTTTTCCGAGGGTCTTTGATAGGTATATATCATTACTCAAGGTATTCCAAGTTATAATTTACCTTTAATAAGTCTGGATCCTGGTATTTGTTTTATATTCTTGAGAGGGCTTTGTACTGAATCTTCCCAGTTTTGACATGTCGGAATTCTCATCATTATGCCTTTCGATGCATTTATCTTCGTATGTCCTATTTGTTTTATCGTCTACATTTTGCTCGATTATCATTTGACTTGAGTTCATCTTGTATGTTTCTTTACTTTATTGTATTTCGTATTGGATTTTGAGGCGTATCGTATTTTATTGCACTATGTTGTCTTATTGCGGGTATTTCTGATGGTTTCCGTGAAAGCGCAGTATATGTTTGTTTGGTGTTTGTGGGCTTTAAGTGACTTAAATGAATCTTACCCAACTAGATCCATATCTGCATGGGTTCAGTACTTCCAGAAGAGTAAATAGTGTTGCTGTAAAGAAAGAAAGAAACATTTTTACGATCAAACTGTGATATTTGTTTTAAAAGAATTATCTTCCTAATAATTTCATTGAGCAGCTGCATAATTTATAGGTTATGTTTAAAATGTGAAAGAAATAAGCTATGGTTAGATTGAATTGTATTGTGTTTCTGTTAGTGTCAGAGTGATTGCGTTGTTTTAATTTAGCATATTTGATGTGTCTAGTTCATAGAGAATGTAAATTTAATGATTTTTTTGATAGGTATCCTCTGGGAGAAATAGATTTATTATAAATAAAGATTAATATTTATAAATATTTAAAATACTTTATGGCTTTAGTGGGATATTGATTGTAATTGCTAGTTTAAATGGAAAGGACAATTCATTATGTATTAATTTTTTTTATGTAAATTTGTAGTACTAGTGAATCTCCTCATCTTGCTACAGTGATATGGTTACGCATATTTAGTAGTGAAGTTACCTATATATTTTCTTAACGTGGTGATATCTATTTTTATATGTTATTATGAGGTGGAATATATTATCCGTATTCTTGCTAGATTGATCAACACATAGTAGCGACATGATTCCTCGGCAGTAGTACTATAGTGCAGATTAATAGTTCTACCATAAGGCTCATAATATTGGTATGTTCTGTATATGCAACTCTCAAGTGAGTGGTTTATACGTTGCTCAATCCATCATGTGAATAATTGTTCTAACTTGAGGATGTTCACGTGTCAAGCTTGTATCGTTTAAGGATTCCCTCTACGCGCTCATTCTACAGGCCTGGCGTTGAGACTGCTCTCTCCGTCTCCACAAGGGATATTCCCTAATAAATGGATTCACCGACCTTCACTTTCCCCGCATTCGAGCCTATTTGCGACCAGTCTTTTATAAGCTATAGATATTTGGCGTGCGTCATCGCTCAAGTCTTTACAATTTTCCTGATGTGAGATATGGTAATAAGACAACAAGTGTCTATTGTCTTACGTGCGGCTACAGTGACGTGTAAGATGGTTGATATTGGAGTGGTGAAACTTTTGCTACATCCTTTCGTAATGTCATGGCTGTGTAAACGATTTATTAGTTTAGAATGTTTAAGCTCTCTTCAAGTTGGTGAGATTTATGATGTGGTATCTCTTCCTCATAATTCTGCTATCCATTGGGCAATTTGTTTATCCATGTAAATAGTAGAAATGAATGGTAGAAGCAGATTTGGAAGGCTAAACTCTAAGAATATATTTCTCCCACCACCCTCCTCCCATAATTTCTTTGGAAAAAGGATTTTTTGGAGGGGAAGGTGTAGGTGATGTTTCAGCAGTAGCGTATTGGTGTTCTGTAGTTTGCTTAGTAAGCTATCATCAGGCAAATGTTGATCATGATAGTTCATACGCTATAGTGGTGGGAAATGTCATAGGTTTATTAAGTGTATGGTGGCTTTTTTAGTTTATCGTAATTATTTCGTAAAATATTGTCTTTTTAGTGATGATTTCGTGTCATTTAATGCCGTTAGTACTTTTCCTTAAGGTTATCAACGGTTTTGAGCTGACGTAGTTTAATTTATAGGTAGGATTAGTGTCAATAAGAGTTTAAGCAGAGGTTTGATTTTATTGGGGTGAGGATTTGAGGAGTGAATAATAGGCATCGTTACATGTAAAATTTTGGTTTTGGGTGGTTTGCGGGTATAAGGTGGTCTCATATATATATCATAGGCTATTCCAAATTTTGTGTTGTTTAAAAATCATTACTATTTTGTTATTTTTGTGATTGTGAGTCTCGTTTAGTGTGTATCAATTGTAAATATGGTTTTATATTGTATGTGAGGTTGTTTAGTGTGTTGCGAGTGGTTAATTGTTGAGGTCTAGGGTGAGTGCCTAGAATCTTGCAGATTCCAGTTATATTTATTGAGAGGGAGGGTCTGAGGTGAAAAGGTATAGCATGATGTTTGTGTTAACATACTGCTATACACATATATTTGCAACGACATATGCGAGTATCTTCTCTCCAATTTTGATGGTCAATATTGTAAATATTTATAGACAATTTGCAAAATATATTATGTATATTAATATATTAATATAATATATATATATATATATATATTATATTATTTATTAATATAATATATATTATATATTATAAAATATATAAATATTAATATAATATATATATTAATATATATATATATATATATAATTATATATTAATTTATAATACAATTCAATTATTGCTTATATTCAAACCTCTCACCATTACTCTACATATACTTCATAAACAACTAGCTAAAATTCAATATTTGAAATTATATTATAATATACCATTAGAATATGTCTATCACCTATATATACCCAAATCTCCTCCTCTCTCAGACAATATATTATCTTACTTTCGAGCTGTTTCTTTTCATCTTCGAACAAATATGATCGATCTTTTACTCCACTCCGTCCTCATTTTCTACTCAGATAAACAATTCTTTTCCTTACTCTATCCTCATTTCTAGTATACATTTTCAGTTCTTCTCTCTCTCTCTTCTTCATCTCTTTCTTTATTATTATCTCACTCTCTCTCTCTCTCTCTCTCTCTTACTTATCCCTTTCTATTTTTATCAGAATATACATTATTATTATATATTTAGAAATTTTTCAGTTTATATCTTTATATATATATAATAACTATATATATTATTAATATATTATATAATATATATATTAATATATATATATTATTATAGTATATTATATATAATATATTAATTAATTATTATTAATAATATATATATATATATAGTATTATATATATATAATATATTTAATATATATATATATAAATATATATTATATAGATATATTCAGATTTTCAAATATTACTATATATAATATATATATATACAAATGGCTGCTGATCCATGCAATCGGGTTTTCTCCCTGGCATGGCTTTGCATGAAAGATATTTTGGGTTCTCAGCTTCGGCCAAGGAAGCGATGATATTGCTACTGCTTTTTCTCCTTTTTATTCTTATCTTTCATACGTATTTTTTATTATTATTATTTTATTATTTAATTATTTCAAATATAAATTATATAAATGTAATTATATTATTTATATATATGTATGTCGTATTTTCCGTCTTATCATTAATCCTCACTGAAAATATTATTTGGTACTGGGATTCCGGTCTGTTGCATTCCTTCGTTACATGCTTAAATGCTTAATTAGATTTCAGAACGGGGAAACCGATTTCCGACCCGTTCCCCGCTCTCCTTCGGTAGTGGAGACAGGCACCTGCTCGGGACTTTGCATGAAAGTAGCAGCAACACCAGCTTTGCATTTTTATTAGCGCTGGGTTTAATATATTTAATTCAATTGCCGCACAATTATGAAAGTTTCAAATCCGTTTATCATTATATTACTCGCCAATTCTTTCCTTTCATAACCTATAATATTCATTTTCACAGTATATAATAACAATTCATAGAAAATTTTATTATACTCGTTATTAAATTATCATCAAATCTTTTCGTAAAAATAAGATCATGTTTCTTCTTAACGTGTATAATTAATGATATCTGGGCGCTGAGTCACGAGTATCGTGAGGTGCTGATAGAGTCTAGGCCTTCCTAGATAATATATATATATTCGTATATCTTACATTGTTATTTTCTCTGATACTTACTTTTATATTTTATGTATTTATATACGTATAGTATTCTTAGTATATTATCTATAACTTATATATAATAGTTCATATATAATATAATAATGTTACTTAGTTATATAAAACTATATTTATTAGATTGTTTAAATGTAATTACACTAATACCTGATTCCATTACTTTATGGATAAGAACCATATTCGCATTTACTGATAGAGGATATATTATATTACTATAACAAACTGCTATATTAATTCTTGGATAAAGTATTGTTGATTATTAATTATGAAATTATCATTATAGTTATATGAGTTAATAATACATTGTCATTAATTATATCTTATCTTCTATATTATACTAATAGATAAATACATGATACTATAGGCACATTAACTATTTATTTATATTTTATTTATATTTCATATCTTTTATAGTTATTTATAAATTATATATTATAGATAAAGTATACCAGCCTCAATTAAGATACGTTTCATTTTAATATTATCCATTACGTTATACCTTAATACGTACGGGTTAGATATATATATATGAGACGAAGGCGAGTTATAATCTATGAATATAGTCTAGTCGTCCAAGTTTATATTCAAGGTTCCCAACGACATTAGAGGCCTCGAATCAAGTGATTACGGTACGCGTCTCTAAGATATAGTGTTATTGGCTACCCTGGGTACAAATAGTACCGATATATACTCTATATATCTACTAGATATATATATACTATCACGATAAATTATAAACGATATTATTTTTAAGTTCCGAGATATCCCAATGATAATTCTATTTGACCGATATAGTTTATCTTAGAATCATGGAGTTGTTCATATGATGTTTGTAGCAATAAATTGATAGTATGTTCAATGTATCATTCGTAATATTTTTATTATTTACGCGATTCGTCTGGACAGGAATAAGTAATGAAAATGAGTATCGAGGGCCTGTGAAAAGGACTTCAATTTCTGAACGAAGTTTACAGCTAAAGTGTAGAATACGGTAAAACAGTGAATGATGTTGAGTTTTTTTTTTTTTCTTTTTTATTTGGTTTTATTTTATTATTATATAGTAATTCTAATCATATAAAAATTTTTTGCGTAGTATCGTAGTAGTTAAGATCTTTTATATTGTCCGTGTACAACGACGGGTTCATAAATATCGAGATGAATATTATTCATATTCAATTATAATCGCGCGTCATTTCTAGAGGACATAATGACTAGCAGTATAACGCTTTTTAACACTTATATATATATTTAAGATATTATAGCATGATCTATTTTTTTCTATAGATAATTATTATTTAGGTAATTATTAGGATTAATTATTACTTTTTTATTTTTATTCGTTTCTTAACTTTCTAAATTTTCATGTATATTCGGATATTGTGTTATTTCTTGTGGATCATTACGAATTATGATGTTCTGTGATGTATATTATTACTACTATACACAATTACAGTATCATAATAATCTTTGTTAACTATTTCACTGTCTCTTTCTTAGCTAATTAGTTGATAAATTAGAATTATATATCATTATCTAATCAACAAAGAATGTAAGGATTCAAAGCATTCAAGCATCTAAGCATCTAAGCATCCAGGTATCCAGGTATCCAGGTATCCAAGCATCACAATCATCTGTCCACTCCATCAAATACATCATATAACAATTCCAATAAACCGACTACGACACGACACACATATGATATATATCAATATATATATATCATATATATGCGGGACAGTGAATCTTTAAAATTTTATATTATAGTTTAATTAAATTTAATATGCACCCATATTATTTAATATGTACTTAGGATTTAATAATATATACTTAGTGAGTTATCATATATGACCTACAGTAATATTGTAGTTAGATATATACTTTTACATAAATATATCACTACTATTTTTATATATATTCATATTGAAAGGTTATAAAAATAGGTTCAGTATGTATATAAATAAATATTTTAAGCCTCAATATAATTATAATATTAAATCTATTCCTAAATATAATATATAATATATATTATTTATATTTATATTCCACATTTCTAACTTAATAATTTATATGATACAAATGCGTTGAAAATTTATATACAAATTGACACGAATAAATGGAGTGGCTTAATCTGTATTATATAGATAGGGATTTAATTTAGTTTTAGGTTTAAGGTCCTTAACAATAATTAGAATATCTATCACATGATAATGATTAGATTTTTTCTCGCTAATGTAATTTGGAATATTCAGATGTATGTTATCATGAATTAATAAAATACATTAACCCTTTCGTTTAAAATATTAAGAGCAGGAGTGTACGATTATGGCTTCGGCTAAAATTTGTACATGAAAGTGATTTTATTGATAAAAATGAATATGTTTAATATATAATTTCGTATATTATCTATAATGTGGTCTTTAAAAAAATTATGAAAACATTAATTGTAAAATTCAAATTTAGAAATTTATTTCTTTCTTCAATTAACTGTGAATATATATATTTATATATTTATTAATATATATAGTATTATTATTAATTTTACATATAAATAATATGAGATAAACGTAGTTAATTACTGTATTATGTAGGGTCTAGTATATATATAATATATATTATATTAGATTTCTAATAATACAGATTTATATATAAATATTATTTACTAAATGAACTCATAAGCAATGAGAAGAGGTTAATTTTTATTTTGTTTAGGTTAGGTTAAGTTAAGTTTGGTTATAGTTAGGTTAGTTTTACCTACTTACCTAACAACTCTACAGGCCCTGACCACATCCTATATTAACCACTCAGTAAGAATAAGGAATACAGGTAATAACTGAAAGGAAATTAAGTGATGATTAATGTAATATATAAGATATAAGGTATATTATATTTATGTAATATATTAATAATGTATGAAATTTATAAAGGTGTTGCAAAACTACAAAAGTGGCCGTCTTATCTACTATTATATACTTTTTATGTATATATACTATATATATACTATAAGTATTATTAAATATTAATTTATTACTATTTTCTTTAAAATATATATAAATTATAATATTATACTATATAATAATAAATATAAAGTATATAAGACGTAATAATAGGTTGGTAAGAATTTTTACTCACTATTCGCGGAAGAGCAGCCTGATTTAAATGAATTTTATAGAGTCGATTATAGATAATTTGATGTGAAGGATAAATAATATCGATATAAAAGGTGTAACAGAAAAATTCTCATACTTAATAAAATTGAGATATTGTAATATATTTTCGAGTTCCAAGTTACCGGCGGAAGATTTAGAAAATATCCGCGCTGGAAACCGGAAATTCACTTAAGTTTTACTTGAGGAAAAATTTGCTGGAGATAGATTTATGTTTACTATAACAACAAGAAACTCAATCTCTGTGATTACGGTAGATGAGGAAAATTACAGATGTATCATCCGTATATGGGGATATTTTTAAAGCGTCTTGTATTTATCCCTCTTCAATATCTATCTGATCCATGATGCAATTTAATAGGAAAAGCATATGGAAAACTTTAATTTTACTAATGAATGATTTGTAAGGAAAGGACTGTACAGGAGAAGGGAAGGACATGTAGTGTGTTATAGTATAATGGACACTAGTACTTACGCTGAAGTTTGGGACTTGAGAAGCTTGTGTCACATACATCCATATAAGGTACTGTCTTTCAAAGCATCTCAATTCTTCTCTCATTTCTTATTAACACGAAGATTATTTCGAGGGGAACTTTGAGGAAAGGATTAAGTTCATTTACTTTCTTGCATTTTCAACTAAAAAAAACACCATTTTCGGTATAGCAGACAATGAATTTTTCTCTATTCTTGACAGATTGTTATAATTGTTAACTGACTTTAATCTTCTGGTCTAAATTGCACGCATATTCTTTCAAATTTATAAAGTTCAAGTATATCATTTGCTATTGGTATTTTTTTTATTTTTTTTAAGTAGAGCTATCTGTATGAATTTAGTATGGTATAGTTGGTCAAGCGATGAACGACTTTATTGCTATATATGATAAGCTAGTTATTCTTTGGAAAGGATTGAGATGGTCAGTGGCGCAAGAGTGATATCTGGTAGTATTTTGCTGTGTATAGCATTTGACGCTAATACGTAATTAATTATTATGACTTATATCTGATCTGTTCAGTTATTTGTCTTATTTCTTAAAGCTGGCTCATAATAAGTCGCTACATACGTATATTATTCTCTAGTTGGATTATTTAAATAAGTCTAGGAAAGAATACAAAGTGTGCCATTTGTTAATCTTTGGGTCTAAATAAGTACTTAAAACATTAAGCGCTTGAAGCTGAATGAAATTGACAGGGATATGTTTCTATTTCGCATCCTTTTCTCTTTCCTTTTCTAATATCACTACACCTATATGGCAAATTGCCTCAACTTTCCTTCAGCTCTATCTTATTAAAGATCTGAACACTGGCTCTCATGCGTCAGAATGGAAAGGGGAGGATATGCTTAAGAGATGTGTTTAAAATCTAGAGAAGGAATATTGATGATAGTTAAATATGCTGTGGCATTCAGATAGTATGCGATTAATTATCCCATGGTTGGCATAGCATCTCGCAGTTTTTTATACGAGTATTATAGCATTTCTGTATTTAAGCAGTCAAGAGAGCTAAAATATAATGCTTTTGTATTCGTTTTAGTGTTGTTTAACATATTCTTAGTCTAGTTTGGATATGATTACCATTTTTCTCATCTTTAGTCTAGAACACTAAATTTAACTGTGCGTATTCACCATTGTAATTATTGAATCATGCTTAAATTGGTATTGAGTGGACTAAATTATGGCGGAAGAATTGGATCCCACACGGTCTGTATATAGATTTGTTCCATTAATTAGATTCATTAAGCTTTAAACAACTGGAAATGGATTAGAGAAAGATATATCTTTAACTAATGCAGGTACCTTTCTGGTTCCTGTAAATAATGAAGGACCATTCTAGTTCCCTGAATGACATGCTGTAATTGATATTTTTGATGAGTCGTAATTAAAAAAAAATAAAATTTGTTGTGATATATTTCTTGCTTAAAGTTCGAATAAAGGGGAAAATATTTATATGTTTTTATAGAAAGATGCCTTGAGCATCTGATAATAGAGGTAATAAAAATGGATTGATTAAGTATGCTTAGGGGATATGGATATCTTCATATTATAAGTGACTTGTATTTCCTTAATTTTCTTCAACTTATTAGTTATTGTGGTAATATATTAATTTCAAGGAATGAAACCTGGGAAATTTGGATATGGTTAATGAACCCACAGGGCTCCTTTCTTTTGTTAACTTCAGCATGGAATAAAAGTCGCTGAGCATTTTGATGTGGAATGGTTATGAAATAATGTAAACACGAAGTTATTTATTTGAATTATTTAACTATTTACGACTGGATATTTGTAAGTAAATGATATCTGATCAGGTTTAGATAACTTCTCGAGCTTTGTATGCTTTATTTGATTACATAGAGTATTTTTCGTTTATAGAATTCTGGCAACCTGTCGATACATACATATATTTTTCTATACTTAGGATTTAAGTTAATATATCGATTTCGGTTTGTAAAAATTAGGGAGGCATTTATAAAGCATTCTTATGAGAATACCTTTCCGTCTTTCTGTGACTTCTATGGTGTAGAACGTAAGATTATGTCGTTGTGTAGCAGTGCAGCTTCGTACATTTGCGTAAAATCATATTTTCCATGTGATTTGGGGTCATTGATTATGCCAAATCTTCTAATTTTGGAGGTAGAGACACTCCCTTGAAAAAAGCATCATTAATTTACTCTCCAGCGGTTATGGGCGATATATTTGCCTCTTATATGTCGGGTGCTCCTGTTCTTAATAGAGAAATCATTCAAGTTATATAATAAAAACACCTATATAAAAGATAGATGGTAGAGAGAGAAACTCTATATAACAAGATTTTGTAGGTAAATTCTACGTGATTAAAAGAATTTTACGATAACGATTTTATAATTGTTTATTTCAAAATTGTGGTGTTATGATAGAATAAATGATAAATTTAATTAATAATTGAGATTTGTGACTGGGTTATTGAATTTTCTGATATGCTCGGATATGATCATTCTTTCTAACTTTGATTCTTTATAGTATTATTAGATACTAGGAAATAGTAATTTAAGTTGCGGAAGTGTTGTATTACAAGGCCAATGGTTATTATTCTTTGTTTTTTTTCGATGAAATGCTCGGACATTACTATTCTCTGAATAGCTGGATGAGTAGGCGAAATGAGGAAAAATATGGAAACTATTGCTGTAGCGAGCTTGATATTGTCGTGTATACCTGATGTACGGTAATGCCTTAATTTATATGAGTCAGGAATTAAACTAGGCAATATTAAGATCTTTTTATTCTTTTATATTTTATGTTATTATATATCATATTGAAAACGAAGCTATAGAATGTCGTTGGTCTAGAATAATAATCCCGTTCGATATATATGAGTATAACATATGGAGGAGATAATAGCGCCATGTATGGCTACATAAGACATTAGATCGTCAAGGCGTTGACGCATGATGGTTTGGCCCTGAGCGGTAATATTAATTTATTTTTTGATAATATAAATTAGAAGTGGTTATATAATATTGTATATGTTCTTATAAAGATCTCTGTAAGTGTTAGTTTGAGATATGCCTAGTGTTGATCTCAGTGAAATAAAATATATAATTTATAAGTGCTAAATATTATGTTTTCCTACTGGAAGTAAACACGAGGCCTATATTGCTATAGCCCATGTGGCGTAACGTTCTAATAAATATTATTTAGGATTTAGTATGAGTATCATGAAAATTGAAAATGAAACTTCAGTGAGAGGACAGTTGTCAGATATTAAGAATAAATCAAAATTTTAGACTGATCAATAGAGCGTAGTGTGCTATAAGATCACAGACAAGGACCGAATTTAATAAAATGATGAAGTTCATAAAATTTTCTATTATCTCTTTCAACATAGGGTGCACTCGTGTTGTCCACGAGTGGGGCGGGGTCGAATTTTAAATGTTAACGTGTATATAAACTTATATAATGACAGATCATTGAGCCTCTGCAATACTAGTAAAATCTGATACACTACGTATATACTGATGACTGTTTTAAGTATTGCAAAAGATTATATTATTAATATATTATTATATTATACTATTTATATATATAATATATATAGTATATTTTATTAAATATAATATATATATATATTATTTAATATTATAATATAATAATAATGTATATATTCTTATTAATTATATTATAATAGTATATATATAATGATATTTAGTTCGTAGTAATATATATATGATTATTAATTATATATATCTATATATTATAGTGATATTATTTATATATATATATTAATTAGGTGATAGATAATCGATGTCAAAATTGTTTGACTATTAGGATGCCGGTTGCGGATGAGTTGACTCAGGATAGTGAGATTCTCTTAACATTTATGCGCGTGTGGCGGTTGACGGATTAGTGAATTGTGGATAGTAGTATTTATGTAATAAAACATGGCGGTGCAAGATGCGGATTTAATATCCAACATCTCCGAAGCGGAGATTTGAAGGACGATCTAATAGAATCTATATATATACTACTGTTTGGTGGATCTATAAAATCAACGTATAAATTGAATAACTTGTAAATCAGTTTCAATCTTGTTAATAAAATAATATATAACAATAATTATGCATAAATTCATTCATTGTAATGATATATCTATATTGGCAATAAAATTACTACCAATGTTGGGGTGGGACTTTAGAACTTTGTCTTTCACAATATGAAACTGCTTAATAATAAATACTTTAAATTTTTTCTATCTTAATGCTTCCTATGAACATATTTATTTTTCTAAATGAATATTTTATATGATTTGATTTAAGTAGTTGGGATTATGAAAAAGTGTCATTTATAAACTATATAGCCAAAACTCATGTTTTGTGGCAATCTTATAACATAGTGTCTTGTTAAACCTTTATATCCCGGGACGATTTGGTCTGATAGAAGAGTGGGTCCGGTAAAGAAGCGGTGATTTCGAATGCTGACTCTTAGAGAGATTGGTAATTCGTGGGACATAAAGATTGAGGAGGTTTGGGTGTAATTTTTTGGTATATAATGAAGAATCAAATATAAATAGTAAATTAATATATAATCGATTAATTTTAATTATTTAAGGGATTTTTGTTATATTTATAAACTTTGATGTTGCAGAAAGAGTTTTAACATTTTATTATTGTAATTTTACCTTCTCTTATTTTGATATTTACTGAAAGGTAAATTATGTAAGCTTAATTTATATATATATTATATATATATATATATATATATATAATATATATATTTAATTTTATATATAATTTATGTAAATTTATAAATTATATAATTCTAAATATTTAATAAAATTTATTGTATTATTTATTAGATATTTTTAATATAATAATATATCTTTTATTTATATATTTATATATAATTATACTTTAATATATTAATTATTATATATAATATATTTAATATTATTATTTAATTTATATATATATATATTAATATATTATATTATATATAATATAATATTTTATATGTATTTATTATATTATATAAGTATTGGATATATATTATATTATATTTTTATGTGATAAATGTGTATGCATTATATATAATATAATTTTTATTTTTATATTTTTTTTTTTAAGTATAATAGATGGCATGTATTTAAACAGTGATCATTTACTGTTACTAATATTCTAATATGTGAATGTATCTTTATGATCTACGAGTAAAAATATTTTATATTAATAATATACGTACATTATATTCTTTTTAAATAATATGAATTAGTGTAATTAAATATTATTCTTACAGTGAAATTTAGTATTACATTTATTAATCATTAATCTATTATATGATAAGTTTACGTATGATATTCAATTGGAGTCGTATCAACGTTGAAATTTAAGATTATAAGTATTGTTTGATAGTGAGTCTATATAATTTAATTATATAATAAGTCATGTTTTGTGGCAAGAGTCGAACTGGGTAAATGAATAGAATGTCTCCCTGTGATTAATAAATGATGACTTATATTTTTTAGGTGTAGCTATAATTAGTTTTTAGGTTACATTGTCTAATGTGCGAACTCTATTATATACTTTGTCGGGAGATTGGTCGCTAGGTCGCTCCTGAAATAGTGGCATAAGGATAGTTACTAAA
>JABUQX010083282.1:0-39931 GCA_015478945.1 Trachelipus rathkii | reverse complement strand
TAATTTTTTTAGATAATTGAAACAATTTTTTTAGGAATAATTTTAATTCATTCTAAAGTATACCAGTATACTACATGATATATTATTATTTACCTTACAAAATTATTTCCCATAATGCCGTCACGTTTTGACTTGTGAATGATATCTCTTTTCACAATCCATCAATAATCACCATACATGATAGCGCTCCAATTCCCTTTGTATCTGTGTTCTATCATTAAAATATCTTGATGGAAGCGGTCACTATGTTCGCCGCTCGCGTCACCACAATCTTGCTGGAAGTAAATCTGGTAGGTTTTATTTCATAAATTGCTTTTTCATCGACATATATTACACCTCAGCTATTCGAAAACCATTCGAAACATTTATAAAGATTCCTATGTTGCTTTCTCCTTATCACTTAGCACTGCTTCAAACCGATTGTCTTTATAAAGTTATTTAATTTACGGACCGATGAACGAGCCTGCTTTAATTTCTCGAAGATGAGCCTAATAAATTTTTGATGAAGTTCATGAATGCAGGACCTTTAACAACACCTCCAGAGAATGTATGTATACCTCAAACAGCATACAATGTTCTTTTCCTTGTACCTGCAATTTGAGTTTGGATGAACACTTTGTGTAGTCCATGTGTGGTGTTCAATTTTTGTTATCGTCCCACCACAGATTGCAGCCGAAATGCAAGAAATATACCTTCTTTACATTTAAATCAGCGAAACTTGATGGATAAACCATAATAGTTCCTCCTGTATATTTTAGTTATGCCCATGGAGCACTCAAGTACAGAGACCAAAAGATTGCTGTGTAGTTCTTTTGCTAATGAATCCCGTTTTTATTTAAAAATGAAATAAGGTGATATGTAGTTTGAGCTTTATGAGTGTGAGAGTAAAATTTTCGTTTTTCCTGGAATGCATCGTTTTAAAGTGAAGCAAAGCTAAAATCGTGTACTAGATTTTTTTCAAAAAGTAAAGATCTTGAAGATTTCCATGATTTACTAGCCCGCGTATGATATAATCATACGCCCTGGAATAAGGTTTACATTTAAATAATATTTTTTGAACATATAACAATTCAGAAATGTGACCCATACATATATCAAAAGTTATAATTTCCATTTCTTCAAAGTTTAATATAGAATTTTCAGAATTTCGAAATTATGTGTAGGAACATATTAGCGTGATGTATTATTTTATTTTGAGAGAGTAAAGTCAGGTATACGTATTAGCTCACGCCAACTTTGAACTTCTCCGGTAGATGTAGTTCAATCATTTGTCACAGAAACCGAAAAAATATTTTGAAATTCACATTTGCCCTACAGTTCTGTTCCTCGCTTTCCTTTTCCATGTTTAATTTCTCGACATATATGGCATTATCTCAGAATTTCATTTTAGCATTTCCATACCGGAAAGCGGTAAAAGTTTCCAGTTATAACCTGCAAGCTTTCCAACTATAACTTGTTTATTGCGAGTCTACATTCCACTCCCGTCCGTGTAGTGTGTGTCTATTTTGTTCTTGGGAGGAATTCTATTCTAATGTTGCTTTCTATTTAAGAGAAGAGAGCCCATATACACAGCGATTAAATGTAATGTCCAAATATTGTGAGCCTATTTTCGTCAATTCGACGGAGGATCCTCGTTCCAATGTAACAATAAGTTATCTAATTGTGTTTTGACGTTCACAAAATGTACTTCTGAACGATGCAATTTGATAACATTTTGCTTTTACGCACGTTAAGGCATGAATGTGTAATTCACATCTTAAACACACTAAAGACTTTTAATTGGTTCTCTTTCTGCACCATTCATATTGTTGTCAATCAGAAAGACCTGCATACCCTCTTTTTTTCGATCTCAGCTCGTCGTAAATTATTCTGGTCATCTTCGCATCAGTGTCACTCGAGATAAGTGCCTTTTCTAAGAGCTACTTATATACCTTACAAATAGCATAAGTCACGATCAAAAACGTTATGCTCCCTCATTTCATTAAAATCACTTATAATGTTCAAATATGGTCTTTGTAATGTGTAATGTTATTTGTTATGACTAATTATAGATTGATGAGTCTGTAGGAGATTTCTCATTACTTCTTTTCTTTATATCATTAATCTTTGGATTATTTTGATTTCGGAATATAGTTTTGATCTCGGACTTATGACTTACTTTATTATTCACTTTATTGCAATTATTATATATATTAATTATTGTTCAATTTTCAATTAATTATTTCGATTATTAATCTCTCGTGTTGTATTAACATTAGTGTCACAATTTGTCTAGCTCATCCTGTATCTCTCTGTCTGTATTATTGATGTATATTCAACATTTGCCTATATTCACTTCTATCTAAATCTTGATTCAAATTAACGCTACTTTCACTCTAATGACATTACAATTATATGGAGATCAATATTTCAATATATTATGAAAATCTTTCGAAGGTGTTAAAACTCGAGTGCCTCCCCTTGCCTACGCTCTATTCTGTCAATGAATATACATTTTATAATTATCCTCATACTGGACAATAGTAATAAGTAATACTACACAAATATAATATACTTGAGTTAGTGATCCTTTTATAAGTAACAAATGGTGATGTATCATGTAGCGAGTCACTCACCCTTCTGTATATAAAGTATTGAAGATAATTATAAACATTTGGAAATTAATTTTATAATTATATAGAAATTCATTATTACCTACTCTAGTTAATATAGTATATAATATATTAATTAAATGTCAAAATGGGTATATATATATATTTTATATTATATCCCTCTTTCACTATATGTTTTTGTATAATTTTATTGTTAATTTATTGTCATAGGCTCTCATATTATTTCATTTATTGAGTTTCAACCATCATTATTATATAATATTTAGAGACAGTAAATAACTATACAAACTTTCTGTAAATAACCTCAGTAGGTAATGGGACATTTATTTTTATGTCTTTTTAAACCCTATAAATTGTAAAATCAACGACTAGTTATTCATCGATATATAGTAAACTTAGAGAATAAGATCTATCGGGATACTTATACATCACCCTGAGAACATAATCCGGCCCTATACGCCCAGCGTGTGCCCTCTTAGCCGAGATATCAAATAAATAATAATGTATATATATGCATACTCACGACTTGCCTTTCCAGTCTCCTGTATATATATAAGAATAATATCATATACTTACTAATCAAATGCTAAGAACAGTACACACCAAGTTTGCCTACCTCATTAAAATATAAATGGGGAAAATCATCTATTGTATTTTCGTAAGATGTAGCGAAATTTTCTCCAAGTAATGGCTGTCTGAATGATCATAATGAGGACAGATCAAGAGCATTCTGTCTCAAGCGAAAGTCGGCTTGGGCATATGATCTCGTGCGTAGGTGTAGAGAATAAATAGGGACTTTCTGATGGACAAGTCGGAACATCTTTGCATGCTGTTCCTGCAGTCAGGCATACAGAAGTACATAAGTTTCAGAGTAAAAGCATCGAACCTAACAAGCCCTGTTCGAAAATATACTGCGCGCTTTGGATGCCTAGTTTCTGATGGTGACTATTAGGTGGTTGCAGTATTGGAGGAAAAACACAGATATAGTAGTTATTTACGGTGTTTTTCCTTCGTGATGAGTGATTTCTCGTGTTTTGTAGTGCCCTAATATGTAGTCTATTCCTGTTACTTAGTTCGAAGTTCTATGTGTGTTATTCTTGTAGTGCTACATATGTAAGTATTTTAGTCAGTTATTGTATATACTTTGTAACCAAGTTGGAGAGCTTAAGTTAGAGTATGATAGATAAAATGATAAGGAATTATTGTTTGTATAAATGGTTTGTGGTGTTATTGTTTGTGTGTGAAGTCTTGTGACGGCGATGTTCTAAATATGTTTATGATTCTTGTTTGCTGTATGTAATTATGTGTCTGTGTGTTTTGTAAAGGTATGCTTGTTAAGTTATACTCCGAGGATTTTGGGAGTTTTGTTAGATGAGTATATATATATATTATATCTTTATGTTATTATTAATAATAATATGTTTAAGTGTTATTTAATTAACAGTGGGGTATGGTGTGGTGCTAACCCAGATAGAGCTGGATCTAGTGCTAAGTGTATTAATTGTGATCATTAATTATATTGAGTGTGAGAGACATTTTGAAGTTTCTGTTTAGCCATGGTTTGAATTTGTATGATGTGAAAGAGACAAACTTTATTTACGGCATTGTAATGAAGGACATATTATAGGGCTTATATGTACGTCGGTCCCTTAGTAGAATTGTTTGTATGTCTGTTTGTTGAAGTTGTGTGTAAGGCGTCTGTAAATAGGGTGAATATGTGGGGTGATAGAAGATTGCGCCTTGTAAGTGTTTATTACTCTCAGATGTTGATGTTTACTTGTTCGGGATTTTGTGTGATTGTTTGTATTGTTATTGTGCTTGTCTTCTTGATAGAGAATTGAAATTCCAATTTATTTAATAAGTAGAGGTGACATTATTATTTGTCTCCTTGATTATTGAATTTATATATTGATGGTACTGTGTCAAAGTCTTTTTTGATGTCGATTTGCTTATATGATAATTAGTTAGTTTTGTGTGAGGGTACTGTTTTGTAGTTTGAGGGCCTATTGCAATTGTTATTAGGTTGAATGAGGTTATGATGATGCGGTTGGGGTTGAATGTTTTTTGTTTTGATAGCCAAGTATTGATTGGAATTCTAATTTGAAAGAAGGATGATGAAGATATGGAGTTATTTTGTTAGAATGGTTAAAATTTAAGTTAAGATGTTGGACGAAGAGATAAGCCAGTGTGATAATATTATGAAATGAGGCTAATATGTAGGTTCTAGAGGAATCTTATTGTCTTTTGTTAATTTAGTTTGCCATATGACAAGTGAGTATGAATAATTGTATTTTCTCAGAAATTACGCCGAGTAAATAAAATGCCGGGTATAATAAAAATTTTTGTGTTTGAATTTTATGTGTGATATACAATTTCCGTTTAAATTAATTCCTATCTGCTTAATTTATGCTATATTAATAACATAGATAGAGTCCTCAAGATATTCGACTTGTCTAATAAATGTTGTCTTTGTTTCTGTAACACAGAGTGATTTTTAGTAAGTGTCTCCTGATTAGATCTTACGTAAAGTCAGCTGCTCGCGTAATAATTCTATTGTTTTGGTGTTGAGTTTTATTTAAATCTTGATGATGAACTTTTCATAATATATTCCAGTTCAGCATATCAACCCCGTGTGCGGTTTTTGACTCTGCTTTTCGACAACGAGGCCAAGATTCAGAGTTGTACACGTGAAGTTTATTAGTTGCTATTATGATTTGTGTGTCTATTTTTAATGGATTCTGTGTGTGTAATTGTTTCGTTTTGGTTTGGATTAATGGTCCAATTGTTTATGGTTTCCAGATTTCTGTGTTATTCGTGGTTGGATGTTTCTTAGTGAGGAAAGTTTGGAAGGTTCAAAGATGTGTATCGTTTAGAATTTGGGTTTTAGGGCGTTAATCTGTGTTGTCGTTTTAGTGATGGGGGGTTTAAATGAAATGAGTTGGCGTTGTTTTAATTATTTTCTATTTCAAGTGTTAGGGTTGGGTTGTATTTTATTTATGTATCCTCTGGGAATGCAGTTTCAGGAACTAAGTACCAGAGAAGGTTGGAAATTTTTTGTATGGCATTTGTGAGTGTTTGAAGTGTTGTAGATATTGGGGGTAGGTATGTCCCATTATATCTATTAATGATTTGGTGAACTGTGTCCAAGTCTGTCTATCTTTCTATTTTCTTCGTTTGTGATACTTAGAAGTGAATTTGCCATAATGTCATTGAAACATAAATGAGTAGAGAGTAATTTTTATATTTTTTAAAATTGAATTTTTTTTTAAGTGATGATAGGGAGTAAGTGGTCGGGAGTATATTATACGATCCGTATTTGATAAGATCTGACGTATATGATTCTTGAGGCTGTTATAATTTAATGTGACCATATACAATTCCTGTACTTGGTCAATGATGACAATGATAGGGTTGGATTTATGGGGTAAGTAGTATCTGCCTTTGGCTTGTTTTACTTACATTTATTCTACGAGAACCATGCTTTAGATTTATTGAGAATAGTATAACAATGATGTGATGTGTTCCTCACTTCGGTCCTCTGTACATGTCGTTGTACATCCAAGTTATGGCTAGGTAGAGCGTTTATACTACAAAGTCCTCATTATTTGAGACGGATTTAGGCGAATGGTTGGAGATTTCTATACGCGAGCCTAGAGGATCCTTCGGTTTGATTAACAAATTGTACTAGAACCTAGAGTATTAATTATTGAAGAACGCTAAATGGGTTATGGTAGTGATTTAGTTATGGTTTTATGGCTATGAGGTGGACTTTATATGTCGTTCATTGTTGTGAAAGATTTACATAGCACATCAAGCCTATTTGGGTTGTGCTCGAGTATTAAGATGCCAGTGCCTCTAATGAGAGTTAGCTCATAAATAGTAGTTATTCAGTAGTTGTGATATTCTCTCAGGGAAGATAATTGGCGTGATTGGTTGAAGATAGTCATTATCGCCGCTCCGAACTAATAGGCTCCTGGATATTTTACGGAGTATCAGTGTGGCTTTCTGTTGCTCATGTAGGCAATCATGTGCTTAATTCAATCTCATGTGGTTTGTTTTAAGAAACTTAACTTATTTTGTGTTTGTTTGTTTGTGTTGGAGTAACGTTTTGAGCTGTTTTGTAATTCCTTTAAAATGCAAAGTACTCACAAGGTTGTGAGGTTTCTTGTGGTGTATTGTGTGTGTCTTGTGAGGAATTTATCGATAACACTGGTAAGAAGTGTCAGACTCGGCGAAATGCTCAATTGTTTTGAAGCCCTGACAACGTTTTGTGTAACGTAGTGATAAGAAAATAAAAAAAAATTCTCCGTGAACAAAACCTTAGACCAAGTGCCTAATCTCATTTGTTTACAAAATTCCCTATATAGCAGTCTGATGAGTTTCTCGTCCTACTATTCTTGATTGCACTTATTTGTGCGGCCATTCTATAGGTTCAGGAATCACTATATAAATTGAATAATTTTACATCCATCAATAAGGCCTAAAGTCTTTTATTAAATCTGATATTTAGGCCTAACAAGTGCTGTTAGGGGTATCTAGTCGTCCCTATACATATTTGTTATAATATTTTCATTTTTAATTTTATTAATAAATAAGACTCCCCACAAAAACTATTTGTATACATAAATTAAATATATAAATCGTTATATAATAATATATTTAATAAAATATAATAAGATATAACATAATTAATATATAATATAATAATAATATATTATAAATTATATAGAATTAATATAAATATATAAGTATATAATATAATTAATAAATATATATATATAATTAATATTTATAATTTAAATTTAAATTAATAGAATAATAATTAAATATAAATTATATATAATGATTAATTATTATAAATAGTTTAAATATATATAATATATAAATATAATAATAAAATAATATAATATATTAATATTAAAATAAAATATATAATATTATAAAATTATATACAATACAAGTTGAGTTAGTATAATATTTTATTAGCTTTCCCTGAATTGATGAGCTTATGAAAATCTCAAAATTTCATATTATTAATTAACCTATTATTAATGTTAAAAAATCAATATACTATATTAAATTATAATTTTATTATTTTTTTGTATAATTTGTTATATATGTAAACATTTTAATATACTATATATATATAGAATTTGTTTCTAATATTTATTATATATTATATCATCACCCACCTTCCTTCCCTAATAAACTGGGATAAGGTGTTATGCGATCACTATGCACTATGCATCAAATAATTATGAAAACCATAAGTATCTGAAATAAGATAAAGTCCTCAAGCCTTAGCCGTCAACTCCTTGTTCCCAATTAAGTGATAACTTAACTGTCGCCAGTCAGTAAAAAAATCCCACTCTAGGGCTTCACTGAAGGCCAGCGATACCGAACCCTCCTGTATGAACATCCGTCAATGTAAAAGTAAGTTCATCCCTTGACCTCAAGGTATGAGCGACATCTCATAATCCTCCTCATAAAACCATACCTCTACACGCCATTTCACTTCCTTAATAGCACCTTTCTTTCTCGCCTTCAATGCCATAAATCCACATTCCTCCTTCAGGCATTCATTCACTGACTTCAATTCAACTTTTTCATCGGTCTTCCCAGCCGTTTAACCTCGAGCCATTCCAGCATACTCACCCCTATTATATTCGTGCTTACCAACCTAATCCAGACTATCATCATCCTTTCTCACATGTACATAACTTTTAAATATCTCAAATGTCTTTCATAATTATTTCCTCATCATTTTACTCACTTTCTTCACCATCCCACTCATTACCTAATGCATTTTTTACTCTAATTTAATTTATCAAATCCTTCTCACAACTGAGCACGCCCTAAGATTGTATCTGAAACACATGTACTTTAGATCTCTACCTCTTATTCCAGACCATAATTTCACTACTAACATTAACCCATAGTATAAAATACAATCATTACCCTCATGAAGACCTCTAGCACTCAATGACTTAGTCCCTTTGCATCCATCCACCAAATTTAAATGCACCAGCCGCCTTCCTACAATTCACACTTCCTTATTATACATCATTCAGGATTCCAAATCCTTAAATAGCATAATCTACTATATAGTAAATCATGGTACCCATTTTAGGAAATGTGAACTTTCCTTCATAACTATCACACCGATGGACGGTTCCAGCATCACAACCTATAAACCTTAACTCTTAATCACTGTTTACTTTCAAAACCCTCCTGTTTTAACATACCCGTGCCAAACCCATCTACCAATACCTCTCAAACTCTCTTCAATTTCGCCATACTTAAAACACAAATCATTCACAATATATATAATGGTAGTAATTCTCTCCCTTGCCACCAAACCGAAAACATATCTAAATGTACAAAAATGGTCTTCCCAATTTTTTTATTACTTTAATAACCATAGCCATATCCATATACAAATTTTGTTAATAAACCAAGAGCAATTAACACATCTCCTGCTACTACAACCGTTATAATTTATTAATAATAAAAATTCACTTTTTCAATACCATAAATATCTTACAATACGCATTCCACTATCGTAATCTAATTATCAACACTTTTTGGTATTCCATTTTGAGAATAATATCTAAACCACACAACCTCAGATATTACCATTTACACTGCCAAATTAAAGCTCCTTTTATAATCTTATATTCATAACGCCTGTGCAAATCCATAAAATTCTAAAATGCAATTTTTGTGTGTGTCATTTTCTCGATTCATTTGTTTCAATGTGATAAAAATATTAGAATCCTAACACATCCTAGCCACTTTCTAAGCGCATAACTTTTCGTCACTCAAATCAAAGTTCCTCCGTCACTCGTACGCCATCTTTCGACCCAAAATACTAGATTTAAAAACTTCCGACACCACTCAATAAACTAATTCCCCTATATTCCTACAGTTACCCTATAAATCCCCCTATTACCCAAATTTATATAAAAGGGTACTATAATACTTCTTCTCCATCTCAATCCCACGAACTTTACCTCTCCATAAACGGCTATTGTTACACATACTATCAAAATCCACTGCAATTAAGTCAAATCTAGCCTCTCGTTCATTGCGTCATAATATCACCTGGTAATTATTCATTCATATTATATCTATTCAGATATACCATCTTCAAACTTTCTCACTCTACCTCATTACGCCCTTCCTTACTATAATGACCTAATCCCCAAAATACCTTTACCTTCTTAATGCTACCCAACAAACCCCACACTACATTCATTATTTCTTCTTTTTACATGCAATGTTATACAGATTTTTCGAAAAAGTGTCCCTCCACACTCCCCCTCACTATCCATTCGTCAGTTTACTGAAATAAGCATCTATGCCCTACAAAAAAAAATACAGAATCTAATTCAGAGTAAGATAAATCAGAATTAAAATTGAAACAGACTTTACTGAAGAATCAAAATCCATTTCTTTCTACTTTAATCAGGATTCTCATACAAAATAAAATGTAAGCATGAAGAGGAAAGCGGTTGTCCTATTTCCGAAAATTCGCTTTCACTTGTATAAGTTTCATATATATATATAATATAGATATATATATATAATAATATTATATATATATATATTAAAGATTAATTATATATATATAATATATATTATATATATATTATATATTTATATAATATTATTAATTATAATATTAATTATAATAATATAACTACCATATAATTATATATATATATATAATATATAATATATTATATTTTTTATATTATTTATATTAAATATATTTTCTATTACTAGATAATTTTATGATATATATTATTCGATTCCCTTAAAATTAAATAATATATTGTAGAAAATTATTCTTAACGCATTGAATCTTTTAATGTTAATCTATAAATAGGAGCATTTCATACGTAATTTGCTGACAAAATAACTAAAATTGAAAGTTTTCAAAAGGAGTAAATTTTCCTTGGCATTTTTTTCATTTTCACGATTTATTTATTTTCATTATAATATCAAGTATTTAGGGGTTATGAGTAAATTAAAGCAGATCTTTCTTAACGTGCGAGTTTTACAATTATTAATTTTTTGTGTCGTAGAAAAATTAATGTGAACGTTATTTTTAAATACCTCCCCGAACTCCGAGATTTCATATGTAGATTCCTTCTAGGGTAGTAGTCTCTATTTATAGTTAAATGCCAATTTTGAAAAATTACTGGAATAGAAACAACATTAGATCTCAACTAATGCAATATATTGTCACAGAACGCTCTGGATGAAATATAATGAAAATCGGGGAATTCCTTATAAACTCCATCTCATAGGTAACAGAGACCACTCACTTATCCAATCTACAACTGCTCTCATAATTCCGTATATTTTCTTGCTTTAACATTCCGGCCTTTTAATGGAATTGTGAAGAAGTCTCCGAATCCTTTTATTACCAACCAACGCATGACAGAGTCGTGGAATACCTTAAGCCCAATTCCGCATTAGTGACTAGTGCCTCATACAACTTGTACACTGGTAAATTACAGTGAAATCTAGCAGATCTTACTCGAATATCGGTTCATGTCACACCACAAGAACCGGAATATGTTTATTTCAAGCCTTCTGCGATACAGAGTTAACCCGAAGGCGCAATAGAAATGGTGTTTGAAGATTAGTGGAATTGTAAGAAAAAAGAACCTCAAAATGAAATCTCTCTGTTAAAATCGAGAACGAGACTATATACGATAGTTCCTAACGAATCTTCTTTTTGAAAATGCTTTGCGCAAGGATCGTATACAGTTGGTCTATCTTTTTTTACGAATTTAATATAGCTTCGATGATAGGTCACAATGCACAGTTAGAGGGTGGTGACAACATAATGATTTACTCAAGTAATAGTTAAAACCTATACGAACTCTTACTATATATATATGAATTATGGACTCAGTAAATCTGTTTACCCTACTATATGTTTATACATAAATAAATCAAGCCCTATAAAAAACACTCTTATCATATTCTCTAGATCGGTATAAGCGCCTGTTGGTGTCTCCGGTATGAAATATCCATTTTTTACTCACTCAATTATCCTAAAATCGAGTGGTATATACATTCTCTCCATCTTATCATTGTAGTGATATAATGTAAAAAAATACCATATATAAGTTATACTATAATTCTCTCTCGTTCTGCACCGTCCTCTTCGCGCCAAATTTGGAGCTCCCCGAAAAGGCATCCGGACCTGAAGGGCTGTAACAGAGGCACGGTGAAAAGAAATACCATGCGTTATCAAAAGAGTGTGAGCGAGAATATCAGTTGAAACATATCTTGGACTTCTTAGGAAAATGTATAATAGGGTCCTCCTAGCCTTATCTCGACTCTTCCAAGCCCCCTTCGTTTGGTTGTACCTTCTTCTTACACTGAACCATTTTAGTTAGGAGGAGCCTCTCACAGACAAAAATCCACCCTAGAGCATCTAAATGTGAGACCGCGATGGTAGCTCTCACTATGTTAAAAATCAAATGAACAATGTAATGGTATCATCCCCTGGCCCAGTGGCCACAACCATGCTAGCCCATACAAATAACCCCGCCCATTCTTCTCCATATATACATGCTATTCGCTATTATTCTTTACGCCTCGCCCATAACCTACACTATTCTCTTCCTTTCTAGACTATTCTGAATTCACAGATCTCGATATTCCTACTTTAAACTCTGCGCTGTCTCCCAGCCTGTCTGACGGGTTCCCAACACAAATATCATCACATATACATTATACCGATACTTATACACAGATTTCCGACTATACATCAATTACCTTTTACCACATGAAACCAATAAACCATCTCAATCATACTTTCATTAATATTCTTTTCTGATTATCTAATTCTACTCATTCCAGACAGTTTCTTAATTTCCAATGCCTCTTTAATTATTAAGTTCTTTTTTTTCACCACCTAGCTAATGCTCTAGAGATATTGTCTCATTATCTTGGACATCATTGAACTTAGATCTATATATTTACTATTCCAGTACATAGTTCGTCACTACCTATTACAATAACATATAGGTAAGTAACAACATACCCTTCATGCAAGACCTAGCCACTCAAACATTAGTTCCTTATTACATTTCACCAACATTTTAATTGCATACCATATTTGCAAACCTACCAATTCACAACTATTACCTACTACACTCGGACATTCAATCCGTATTCCGCTTCAATCATTCCAACACATACACCTATGATAATATTTATAACTCAGACACTTGCTCCATGATAGCTCACCATCACATAAATACTATAACACACTGAGGAATGTCCCTTCATCACAACTCAAAACCCTTTAACTCTTTATCTACGTTTACTTTCAACCCCTCCTTATATACATACCCTGGCCAGTGTATACACATATCATCACGAAAACATGGGTTCCCCTTCTTCAGTATTTGACCTTGAAACGCGTTCTAACGAAATGCTTCCGCACTTTATAATAGGACGGCTCCAAGCCGGCACACACATTCACTCAATCGTCTATTGGTCCATCAGTCTAAACACCAATTTAATTCCGCCAGCGCGCTATGTCGTTTTATTAAATGCGAATAACGCTCATCCCATATACTAATGTGAGATGTAGGCGCCCAAAGGCAAATGCAACATCGACCCTGTCATCTCGCGGCTCCTCTAGATCTAAACAACTCAGCCATCGCACACCATTTATTGCTTACACACGTCAATTCACTATCGTCATTACAAATACTTTTAGATTCCATTTCAGAGCTGACCACCAACACCATAAATATTATCACTTAACTCTGCCATAAACTTATACCTCTAATTTAACTCTATCATACGCCTGTTGCAGATCCATAAACCTAAATATAATTTATTCTTCTTCTCCCTCATTTTCTCATCATTTGTATCAATTTTTTGTAGCGATTTGATCGTCTCATCCGCCAGCAGGATTAAACGCACCAGTTCTTCACCAATTCAGTCTCAGTCACTCGACGCGACGCTTTTATATACCGGACATAATATAAAGCCAGCATAGTTTTATTATACTACTCTACCTAATACAACACTCAATAAACTTATTCCTAACCTATTAATATATTCTACAGTCCTAACCTTTCTTAAATCCGGCTACCTGTATATATATATAAGGTACTATACCGCTCTTCCTCCTATATTACCCTGAACGTATACCCTCCATGATAACGCTTATAATTACACAACTTCCAAATCCAATCAAATCACTATTCTCGGTCACTTCCGGCTCTTGATTTCATGTCCACCCCATATTTCATCTATACCTGCTGATTACCATTCTTCAACTTCGTCACTCTTAACCCATACTCCTCCTTACTATATTAAAACCTCTTATCCCCTAAAATATACATTCCTTCTATATATATATAATATTATATATATATATATATATATAATAATATATTGTTGGATATATATATATATAATATTATATATAATATATATATATTATATATATATTATTATTATATATATATATATATTATTATATATTATATATTATATATATATATATATATATATATTATTATATGAGTTCCTAAAGGGAGGGATGTTTTGATCATAAAAGGAAGGAGGTACCAGCTCTTAATTGGGTTAATAAGGGTTAATAAGGATTGCATATACTTTAATTATTTGATGTCATTGATTTCAGGAGTAATACTAAATATCCACAAAACTCCGACTCACCATCGCAGTGTATACAATGCAAGATACTATAATAGAGCGACCGATCCCGAGGTTACATGTATTCTAGCGGATACTCTACCATTGGGAATCCTCTGGTGTCTTACGCCTCTCTTCCTCGGCATATCGCGTACGCTCTGAGAGAAGCATACCTTTATGGCTCTAGGATGTAAATAATATAAATATATATATAATGAATAGTGATGGTGCAATTAAGATTATATAGTAATATAAATGAGTAAAGAGGTGATTTATTGAATTTGTGTGATGTTATGTGATGTAAAATAAAATAACCAAGTGTTTTGGGTAGTAATAGAATAGGTCTATTTGATAATGAGAAGTAGTATATAGTAATGTATATATTGAGTAGTAGGTAAAAAGCTGTTTGGTTAGCTTCTCTTGTATCACCCTGTAACTTTTGTATTTATATAGTAGTACTATCCCCCTAAATATATATTAATTATAATAAAATATATAAATATATATAAACTCTTAAGAAGTATTTATGTACAAATAAATGTTCCTTTTATTTTTTGCATAAAATTTTCAATGTGTCGATATTTTCATCAGTATAAGCTAAGAAAATATATATAATTTTTTTGCATAACCTGGTTTATTAAATTCATTGATTAAGGATTGCGTGTCATAGTTCTTCTGAATTCTGTGTTGATATTTTAAGTTTGACACAGTGTTGTTATAAATTAGATCTATTTATCTAAATTTTTCAATAAAACACAGAAATTTTTTTTTTATTATTTTTTTTTTTTTTTTTCAACCAAGGTTTCATTTTTACCCTGTCTCAATATATTTATACTCTAGTGAACTTTGTGGAGTGTAAAAATACAGTAGAACATATTTATAGTGTAAACTATCAAACCCGTGCGATTAACGTAAGGTAACGTCCTAACCGCAAGACAACTGAGGGGCTAAGTTTTCTGCGAACCGTGGATCCAAGCAAAATTGCTCAATACCATGAAACTTCGTCCGCCACCGCCCGGTAATAAAAGAGAAGTTAGCATAATTTTCTCAGCGAGCTGGTTAGGAGTGGTAGTTTTTTGGCGGTTCGTTAGAGTAACCAACAATAATAATATATAAAATTAATTATATATATATTATAATATATATATATATTATTATATATATATAATAATATTAATATATAAATATAAATATATATATATAATATATTATATATATAATATATATTATATTATATATATATAATATATATCAATATAATATATAATATTAAATATTTATTAATATATTATATATATATATATATATATAATAATATATTATATATATATATATATATAATATTTTATTATATTAATGTTAGAACTCGTTCAAAATGTAAGGGATCACTAGTTACATGCCTATGTATTGGCTAAGAGATAGTAAAAAGGTTTGAAGAACGCAGTAAAGACATCTTAATTGGAGACAATACAAATTAACATGGTATAGTTTATTCCTCCTCACCATAAAACCGTGAGAGGTTTGAAATTGAAGCGTGAGCCATAGTGCAGCCATAAGTGGTGTCTCGCATATAAGGTGCTAGGTGCTCGGAGGCGGCGCTGCAAACACCACTAATTTTTAGGGACGTTAACGACAAGCTAAAGGCCGGCTGGTATTTATATTATATATATAAGTGTTGGTTCTGTCTCTATAATATACCGGTTGTATGACCCCCTCTGTTACGGGTGACTGCCTGACCCCGTCCTGCATGCTGCTCGTATTAGTAGTAAAGCGAATTGCCTTGATCAGTGATATTTGATCCCATTACGTCGTGCTAGTGCCTGGCGCAGGTACCGTGGGAGGGTTATCACGTGGAGCCGGTATGCAGCTTATCGTATCCTAACGTTTCTAAGTATTCTCCCGTACCACAAATTTTTCTTCCTGAAGATTGCGGGGAATTAAGAGATCACGACTACTATATGCCTTGGTGACTCCAACTCTTTTCCAATAATATTGTAATCTCGAATCTTCAGGCTTCCGTCGGTTACACATGTTCCTATTAGACTCTGATTTGTAGCTTGGATATTGAATCAATGTGCAATTGGAGAGATGACTATTGAGAAAATTTCCAGCGACCGTACTCCGTAAAGGAGCTACTGGACACGGTATACATAATTCTAGAATAACTTGAGAGAAGCCCTGTGAATCTGGTGAGACATTAATGTCCGGGGCCAGTGTAATGAGTTGTAGTCTCATTCTCACGTTTTTATTTTTTTATAATTATTTTTTGGTTCCCTCACATTAAATGTTGATACCTCCCAGACATTCATAAGTTACTTTTCCGATCCTACCTCCTAATATAACCTTGGATTGCAAATACCATTTCATTGCATTCATTGTAAAACATTGACTTAAGTTTAACCTGTTCACGTTTACTCCCATGGTTCTGTTCTGCAATTATCCCTCTTATGCACTGTACCGTTAATTGTGTCTAATATCAGATCACACTCTTCGACTCGTCCGTAAAGAGCCACCTAATTATGCCTTCATATAATGGCGTCGTATCCATTTAATCTATGTTGATGTGACTTCCTCCAGGTTCCAGGTTCATAATGCTCCATAGGTTCTGCTATCCTCTATCGATTGTAATCCGATTTGTAATTTTAGTGTGGATCCTAAATATGGCAGTGCCTCCGGGGGCCTATTTGTAATTATGTGTCCTGCATATTCGTCGTACTGCTACTTGTTATATGTTATACTTTCATCTCCTTGGTCTCAGTTTACCTCATCGTCTCAGCTGTACTGTCAGATGTCGTGCCGTTTATTTGAATTTATAGTCAACTCATTCGTTAATGCAATTCATGCTAGGATACGTATAATATCTGTGTATCGTCCAACTGTAGGTGTTGTCGAATTTGCCCCAATATGCTCTACCTTATTCATCGCCATTGAATTATTATGCGATTTTCATTGATCTTAGTTAGTGGTTTATTTTATACTTAATTGTACTCGATTTTGGTTATACACACTCTGAGTGGTATGTCAAATCAGTTTGTGTGCGCTTACATCCGAACACATTCGTACTCAATGTGTGTCTATTGGTAACCTTGTTACTTTCCTGGAACTGTTGAGTGCTTTATACTTGCTAATTATCGTCACTGCAGCGCACGTTATTATATTTACATGTGATTCTTTCCACCCACTGATCGCGTCTCTTTAATTCGGGTGTATGTCGTCTCGGTCTACAAGGCATGAGTTTACCTCGAGAGCCGATATTAATGACCTAGCTGTTACTTCATATCCTCCTACCATTGCAACTCTCCCATGTCTTAAGTTTTTGCGTTTTATGGTTTTCCTACGCCTCCATCGCAGTGGAAATCATTTGGATTATGTTTAAAACAATTGTTTAGTTATTTTAGCAATGTTACATTTATCAAACCTACCCAGGATGACGGACAATCGCGCTGAATATACCTTGCAACGAATTATCTCGGGTATGATAATCGATATTTTGAGTGTGTTATCTATCATTAGACACTTGATGTCTGATCAGCCGTGAGTTCTTAAACCTCTGGGTGGACCAAGATCTTCATGTAAAGTTTTTTAATGCGTTGCACTTCCCGTTCTGCAGTTTAACAATAACATCTCCTAGTGATCGTTCTTTTACTTGTTGTATTGAGTCCGAGATATACATAATATTTATAATTATTATTGAATTATATATAGATATATATAATATATATTTATATATATCTAATATCTATATATATATCCTTAAATGAAGATTGATAATTTTTATTTTTTTTAAGTTAAGTTTAAAAATATTAAGCTAAGTTATTTGTATATTATTTTAGTATAAATACTTTTAAATTCCTATTATATAAAGTGATACTTAATATAGAGCATAGTAGATTTATATTTAAAGATCAAAAAAGTATAAGTTCGCTCTGACGAACAAGATTAATTTGTTGAATTGCTAAATAACATCTTATATTGTTCATTGATTTCTGCAAACAAATTTGATATTTTTTTTACCTTTTCTTTTTTAAATAAAACACGAAAAAGAAGAATTAATATTTCTGAAAAAAGAGCTTCACTGATATTGGATAAGGGAGGTTTGTGAGTTTAAAATAATAAATTATGTTAACCACTAAAACGTATCCGTGTAGTAAAGAATAAATCCATTCAAAGTAATTATAGAGTAACTTATGCGTCAATGATCAAACAGATAATGATCCAATCTTGGTTTCAACATTAAAAAAAATGTTTTATCAATAATGAAGCGTTAAATACGAATAGCCCCTTTAGTACTAGTAATAAAGGTAAACTGGCCAGTATATATATATAATGAGAGAGCCCTATTAAAGAATAAATAAGCCGCCTTGAAGAGATTTGAAATAAATAATATGATACGACGATCCCGCATGCTTTTAGTATCCCCAATCAAGGTAGTACCTTTATAATAATATAATTTTATTTTATAATAATTAATCTATCCTATAGGTTAAGTTATAAAAGAATTATGGTGTAATATTCTCGCTCTTGAAAACCAGCATCATCAAAATCAATACCAGTATCATAAAACACACAATAGCATACAAGCGATAAGGAAAACATGTATTGTTCCGAGTCGACTACTCTCAAGTATTTAAATAAGGAAATTATGCTAAATTCAAAAAAAAATACTCAGAAAAAATATAAATTCAAGATTGGAACAATTACGAGACATACCCTGTATTTTAAGTTAGATGACAAGTCGAACACACAGCTTTACCGGTAAGGAAATTTTAAAGATGGTGAATATAAGAAAATAAATTTTAAATAATAAAAAAGTGTAAATAAAAATTCCTTTTTGTGAGAGGGATATACAGAGAAGGCAATGATTCAGAGGTAGACTGTTGTTCCGTACGGGAACTAACAAGGTGATTGTGAAGGACGACGAATATTTTTTCAACATAAAACACACCGAATAAGGGAACGTAAGAGCGCTGAGGAACCCCCGCGACACCCAAATTACCCAAAGAGCGGTGGTCCCTGTAGACCCTACCCCGAAAAAAACCAAGGCTTTTGTCAGTGGGTATTAATATGTACTCTTATCTCCCTGATGTTCCTCCAGGTGAGCGAAGGTCTTGTAAAAGACCACACTTACTCTGCCCATTCGTTGCAGTATTATTTAGAACCCGTAATTTTTTGAGGACACGTAAACCAGCTAGCGGCCTGAGGATTTATCCTCTTGGAAATGCTATTTCTTATATCGTAAAAGACATATAATGGTAGCATAGAGTTTCCTAGCATAGCATATAGATTCTATATTTCCATCTTATACGTGAAGTTAAACCATATTAAAAATACCGCCAATAGCGTGCTAAATTATGCTCATTTTACTTCTTTCATTTTACGAGCTCAATTCATATAAGATATCTAAGACAATCACATTTTTTGTATTTTTACATCTTATATTTATTCATCTCCCTAGCTATTTTACCCAAAATAAATTCATTTTAACAACAGTGTAAATACCAGATTTCTCATATAAATGCTAATGTTCGCTTTAATCTCTGATAATTCTAAAGTTTCCAAAAATATTCTTGAGTTATCATTTTTTATGTTCTTGACCTTTAGAGAATATAAATCACTATTTTTTTTATATATAATATATGTGTTGTTTTTTGGACATTTTCCGCCACTCTTAAATAAATATTCCGGAATATTCGCTATCTCTATTCTACAGCAATAGTTAATTTTATTTTTCTATTATTATTGGTTAGCTAATTATGTAATGTATTTTTTGAGATATTATTATCATGTAATTGTCTTTTATAATAACCTCAATAAATAATTTCAATTATGATCCTAATAATTATGCTTTAATACCTAAAATTTTTTATATTATTCATAAGCTCAAATATTATTTTAAATGTGAAATATAATGCTAACTTTAAAAATTTTTATGTTATTATTCTGATTATTAATCTTATTTATTATATTATTATTATTTTGGTGAAATTACCAAAGCCATCCGATGATAGTATGGTAGAAGTGACAGAATCTGGTGTATAATACCTCTAACTCGAAATTAACAACTCTATGTTACCTCTATATTTTTCTAGATATTTAATTTTGTGTGAGAGATTTTATATTTTTATTTTCTAATTGATGAAAATAGTGAAAATTAATATATTTGCTAAAAAAATTAAGTATATTGATAAACAGAATATAATATTGAGAGTAAAATGAATTGACACGATTTTTCTCTACATAATGTTAGTCCGATAACTTTTCGGCGTCAATTTTATCGAATATAAAATAGTGTGATCTTAGGACAATAGTTTATCAGTTATTTATAAATATTGTAAGATGTATGTATTGTATATATATATATATATATATATATGACTGTTTATATATAATTAATGTTCCAAATAATATATATATATAGAGACTCTATATAAATATGAGTATATAATATTTTATGTAGCATTTCTACAATTTTATTTATAGTTATAAATAACAATAGGTATTAATATATTAGAACTAGATGTAGTATAATTTTATAATATATAAAAAGGTAATAATAACATATATCTACATCATTTTATAGTTGTATATAGAAAGAATTGATATTAAAACGTTATATTATTTGTCATATTACAATCCTCAAGTAAAATAATTTGCAGTTCTGTATCTGAACACGTCCAAATAGCTCGAATGCTTTGATCAGTGACTATATGAAAACAGCGTTCTGGGAAGGAATTAATGAGAAGAACAAGAGAAGGGTTGAAAAGATGATGAGAGTGAATCGTGAACTCTAGGAGAGCTACGATCTCTCAATGAAGCATACTTAAAATTATTTAGTAAGTTGCGTGTAGACACCAATTATTATGAGATAAACGCAATAGACGCCATAGAGCAGTAGATTCTAAATATTATTATTGTGTTATCAAAAAATAATTCGTAAATTAGAATTTAAGAATTAAGAAATAATCAAATCTTGTAACATCTATAAAACTTATAATACACAGAGTAGCTACCTAAAATTTGAGAACAGTATTTCATATAAGGGAGAATTAGAACCCGATGTAGCTGGAGTAATTAGGAAGAAAAAATTTTGGAAAATGTTCTTTTTAAAATTATTATCACCCTTAAAGAAACGTACAAATATATGGTCTACTTTCGGTCACTATCTCCTGGAGACCAAGTTTCAATCTCAGAGAATGTTTTCCCAGTCTAATTGGTTAAATTAAAGAATTGTTATTTATGTGTAAACATGTTACCCGTGTTTCTTACGGACATGAAAGTCTTTTAACTTGCCAAGCATGTTGGGTTTATATGGGGCGATCAGGGCGTGATTCATGACTCCCGGTCCCTTCTTTTGTGCTTTTGAACACTTCTTTGTCCTAGCGTTTGGTTTCTTATTATGCGTCATTATTAACTTACAACACTTAGAAAACAATGGAGGAATTCTGTGCAAGCAAGAAACGAAGCAGAACCCAGCAATCGGCGGTAGATCCAACTGCTATTGTAATGTTTGAAGAGAAAAATGCTAGTTTCCTACTGAAAGGGCGAAAAAACCCTACCTGAGTAGGATTAACTTTGAAGAAACTGTGCGTCCAAACTCATCATCGCACGAAAATGCTTTTCTGTGTATATAATGTTTCTGGATTAATAGGTTACGGCCAGAAGGAAAAGACACTGGACCTACTAACAGGGCGGTTAGTAACTCTTTCTGCTAAGTTTAACAAAAATATAGATAATTTTATATATATATATTAATATATATTAATATTATATATATAAATATATTTATAGATTATATATATATAATTAAATTAATAATAAAATATTATATTTATTAATGTATATTATATATATAATAATTATACTTATATTATATATAATAATTTTATATATATATATATATATATAGTATCATTAAGACGGGATGTAATGAGACCATCATATACAGTGTAACCATAAGTGTGTGTCAAAATTTTGTCAAAATAGCACAGTCACAACCTTAAAATTATGGAAAGAGATTTAAATTATCAGGTAGTGACAACAAAAAGATATCAGAGAATTCACAGATATAGAAATTAGACTGGAAAGATGAAAACATCACTCGCATAAATTATACAGGAAACACCTAATATCAACAAAATTAGTGGGCAGACACTGCTCCATTTTTGTTACGAGGGCGTCCTAACTCCCATATTAGGTAATGATATACGCTTTATAATATATATTAAATAGTAGGTGGTAGTGATTATTCCTTTCATACTTGTCTCTTGATTTATATTACCAATAGAAAAGACCAAAAGCTCTCAAACATCGCTCACAGCCTTTAGAAAAGTTTAGGGAACATTAGTAAATATTTCAGAACAAAATTATTAATGAACTTTTTAGCCTATGACTTAAAACCCTTAAATGATGATTAGTATATACATCCATTTACAAGTGCGCGATATACCTATTGTATAATTAGGTAAACTGAGAAGTGAGGAAAAATAAAGTCTCAACAACTAAGCAAAAGTAAATCACCTTCTTATGTAAATCAACGCCCTAGCATCCATTGTGATTTGAGGTTTCAAAAAATCATGATTTAATTTTTTTATGTAATGTGTCAAGAAGTTTTTAATTTAGATTCACTAGGTGTAGAAATAAGAAATCCATCGAAGAGATAGCGAAAAGTTAGAAGGTTCTTAGGGAGAGGTTTATAGAAGTTTTGAGTTTTTAAGAAAATGAATTTCACAAGGTTAGAATATGATCAAGTTGAATAATTATTATTTAATAAGGTTAACATCTCGAGCAAAGAAAAGGGTATAAAGAGTGTGTGCGTTTAGTAATATTGATTCTTGTATAATTCATTAATAATAAGGTTCTTCATTCTGGTGGTCCATGTAAGGAACTTTATCTTTTAATGGATGGCTTATTACTTTTATTTTGATAAAGAAAGACGTAAGTTTTTTTGCAAAACAAAGGTATAAACGCTTATATAATTTAAATGATCCAGCGATTTCCCAACGCTTGTTATTCACAGAGTATATCTTCATAACAGAGTTGCTTTAAAATCTCTATGAGGTTAAATGGGTACTTTAGAAATTCAGAGGGTCATAAATTTCGTGAAGAAAATTCATGACTATCCACATAAATATGTTGTAAAAAGAGACTTGAAATAAATTCACATTTTTCTAAAAATATTTTGAAAGGTAATTCCTAATTGGGTTTAAATATCATTTGAAGATGTCTTCATATTTTCTGGTGTGGATGAGAAAATAATATCCAAAAATAATCGAAAAGTTAAACTGAGATATTTAAATAATAAATTGGTGTTCATTAGGCTGTAAATTGTAAGTGCCATGCATTTTTTTCAAACCATACAATTCCCTATTCAAACAACCCTATAAAGTGAAATTGTTAATTAGGTCAGTCTTTTTCGTTGTCCGCCTATATAGGGTTCGTATAAGATGAATTGAAATGTATATATGCCCTCTAGAAGTTCAAATATAAATTTGCTGATAATTAACTGATCCATTTTAACGTGTTGAGAAAACTTTGTGTAATGTGAGGAAGTGTACTAATAATCCAATCAATTTTATAATAATGTCATTTCAAAGATCGTAAAATTCACACAAGTGGCCCTTAAATCAGTTCCTAGTGTTTCTTGTAGCAAAAGATTAATGGATCGAAGTATATAAGTAAGAAAAGCCACTAAGAAGACTTTTGAAGGTCTGATGATTCCATTCTTCAAATAGTTGTGTCGAATTCCGTCTTATTGCGCTTTATTTAAGTTTACTTATCCTTCGTGAAGACGGCTATGAAGCTTGCAAACACTAGGTGATGATTAAGAATCTTAACCTAGATCTCTATGCATGATACAGGTCCTAGTGGATTAAATAAATTGATGTTATCGTTCAAGTCAATATTGAGTGTATGTTAACAAAGGAAACTCTAAGCAGAAGCAGAAATAGCAGTTTTCTCAATGTAGCGTTAAATTTGTAATATATTAAACTGTAGTGAAGAATGGTAAATAATGTGCATTATTAATTTATAAGAATTTCGTATATTTCATCCGTCTTAGTCAGTAAGTTCTTTCTTCCCACAATCAGATGAAAGTTGAATGATGTATAGTAAATATCCATATACTCCTATATACGGCATCTGCGAAATGTTCTATAAGCAACGATTGAAGCAACAATTATAATTCTACGACGAAGCCCTTTCTTCAGATCTGAGTTTTATTATATAATTGTTGAATATATTAACAATTTCATCCATTGACAATGAGTAGTGGCGATAGCCTAATTTTAGGTACGCAAGAATACATATGATCTAATTTAGATTGAAAAATATGGAGACATGTTTATTAAACTATACCATTGAACGTAGTAGGCTACGAAAGGGTAGCTCTATTAGTGTCAGCAAGAATAGAGTTATCTGCTGAATTCCGAATTATATGTTAGATATATGTATTAAGTTAGTTATGAGCGAACTATTATAGTGCTAGCAATCAAGTTCTCTCACTAGTAATTTCTTGGGCCAGGAAGAAGCTCTAGAAGATGACGAGACGAGGGCTTTAGCACTTACGAACTTATTTATCCAGGCCATATGCCCATGGCCGTGCAATATTGTCCTAAAGCAAGTTGCGAATATAAAAGTAAATATGAGCTCTGCAGACGTGGATCTTGTGTATTCGCTTTTGACGATTAAGTCACTGGATGTATAATAGTTCCTGTAGTATCTGAGGGAACTTGATGTTTTTGATTGTTGTTTATAATTGTTAGCGTCTGCTGTTAGAAAGTAGCTGCTGTGTAGCGTTTCTGTGGACACTGCCATGAGTAAACGAACGGTAATAACTATACTCAAAAACAACTAGAATCGTTAGCTAGCTCTCCTAATTGCTCAAGCTTAAGTGCTTGAGTGTTTGCGCATAAAGCTACGGTACGTGTTTCGAAGTTGTTGTAGGAAAGATGTCTTCAAAAATCTGAGCATATCGAATGATCCTCTTTACTCCATAAATTCAATAATGGTACCATAAGGAAGCATTTCTCGCAGATGAATTAGCATTATTGTAGTCATTGTTATAGTCATAATTTCTTGGATAATTGTTTTTCACTTCTCGTAGATGGAAATAGACTGCTGTCTTCGTCGTAAATAGTTAACCTTGAGCTCGTGTTTCTGCAAGGAATTACTATCCACATAAACATCGTAATGGTAGCTGGGAGATGAGAATAAGTAGTGAAGTATCATGCTCTTTCTTCATGATAGGTATTTGTATCAAGGTGTAAAACTGTATTAGCTAAACTTACTAAGCTCGGTAACCAGGTTTGGAACGATTAAGTATCACGAAAACCGGTAGATATTTAACCTTTGATTGCCGTGCTGAATTGGTTCTCCACCTTCTTCTTGTGTTGGAGGCTACAGTGCAAGTTCATAACGTCAAGAAGGAAATCTTTAATTCTTACCCATAAGTAGTAGGTTAATCTTTCATTTGCGTCGGTGCCGTGTGAAATGTTAAGAAATGGCGTGCGTGGGCTGTGGCCCTCCACTTAGGAAGAAGACCTTCTGCTTCTGTCACTGGAGGAAGATGAGAGCTGCTCGACGCTTGCTGGCGCACGTCGGTTTAGTTGAAGGAAGGAGAGACGCCTTAAAACGGAGCAACTATAGATGAAACTATTTTGTATACAGATAGAAGGCCAAAAAGCACCGTCCTTATATCATAGTGTTACAATATTCCATGAATATCCTCACGAATTCTTTACTAAAACATATTTTCATCCAAAATGATACAGGAAAAGACTTTTGAATACAATATGAGGTACATTTATTATCTACTTATATACTACATGTCGTTGGAAGCACGCATGTTCAACCTATCCGAAAAAGGATAGCATTCGAGCTCTTAAAATTACTACTTCTATAATCTTATATCAGCCCATAATAGATATAAGCTTATCAACTAGTTATATTTTATCTAAGAAATCTTTGAAGGTACCTATCTCATAAAACTCTCAACTTTAATGAACTATCTGGTAATCTCATTCTCTTCTTAATTTTTCACTATAGAATCGCCACAGTATTATAGTAGACTTTTCCGGCAGTATAATGTCTTCTGTAGGTTCCTCTAATACTATGATGGCTCACGAAAGATCATATGATATCCCATTTCTTATTAACCAAATGATATAACTAAGGATAATAATTTTAAAAATTTAAAATATTTAATATTTAAAATTCGAAGTAGGAAATCCCCGCCCCTCATTCAATTATATTATCTATAAACTTTCAGGATAATCACAGAGAGCATCGTAGGTTACAGTTCTCAGGCTACGGCAACATAGATCCATCTAGTTATTTACGGACTTCGCGATCCTATAGGTAGATTTCGGGTTTAAGTCCCTGCAGTTTAGGTAAGTGAATATTTGGAACCCGCTTTTGACATTAATACTCTGGTATCCACCCATACCGACTAATCATTAACCTGAACTATGTTCAAGCCGGGGTGTTTCGAGCACAGCGATCCCGTGACTATCCTCACAAGCAGTGACGTAATCGCATCGCACATTCGTGGTGGATTACTCCCTAGATTCCTCATCCGTGATGTGGATACTATTTGGCTTGCTCAATATAGTACGTAAAGCTCTTATCATTCTCACACTCGAATTGTCAGCTGCTCATCATATTCTGATAGCTTGTGGTTATAATTTGTATAGTATATAAGCACTATGAACTTCTTATTTTTCTGTAAGAGTGGTGATATTCTTTCATAGTAATATATAGTTCTGACTTATATCTCACTTTAACATTATTTTTAATGCTACATTTATTCTATAATTATTTTCCCCGATTATTCCAATATACTCATTATATATACCATACTTTTCAATTAATGTACGATAACTATACGTCACCATTCTATTCATTATCTAAACTTACTTTATATATCCATTGCTTAGCTGACCCTCTTTTACTGTTCTATAGAATTATTCCACTACGTTATACTTCATCTTGTCCGATTTAGCCGTATATTCGCTGATATTAATTTGCTGGAGTGAGTTAACAAGGATAATTGCTTGCTTCGATTTGGTCTAGGACTTTTGGTAATACAATTGTGACGCATAACCTACCTTGTGAAAATTATAGATACTTTAAAACTCAAAACTATCTTTTACTAAAATCTTTACACTTCTATAACACCTTATCTTACAAAGGCAATGCTACGAGGAAGTGACCACTCATCTCCCACCACCTTTACTACCCATTAGTTGAACAATATAATTTTGTGTATTTTGTGTGAGTATTGGAAACCCAAAGATTGCTTGTTGTGGTACCTACTTCTTTCCGACCACCTTTTCTATGTGGTACTCCTTACTATCATCTTTTATTCCTACTGAATTTAAATCCTACTTATAAAGACCTTGCGTTTCGGTGCTCATTTGACCAAAATCCTGCCTTAGTTGAACCTGTAATAGAATTTGATTTGATTTTTACTCGATTTATGGTCATAACTCCCTGAAAGGGGGCTATGGTGAGGTGGTGCTTACTTATATAATATTATAATTTATAAATATATTAATATATAATAACACTGATAATAAGCCGGGGAAAAATTCTCCAACAAAAACTATGGAAAGAGAAACTGGACTGATATATACACTAGAAGGTAGAGTTATAAAATTGATTGTCAGTCTAATTATCTTAAACAAATAAATTATTTATCTCTTTTAATGAACCTATTCTCTCATAAAGTGATATACTTTATTTCCTAAAATAACTTTTATTATATACACCAGTGAGATATATTAAATAGCTAACTTGCCTATAAATTTATATATATATCCTCAAATCTTATTATAGTATAAATATATATATATTTTAACACTAAGCACCTCGGTTCCACACCTCTGTCAAAGCAGATCGTTTTTATATATTATAATAAATAGGTCAACAAACAATATTATATGTACTGTATTTCTCCAGTTGTCAATATAGTAGCTAAGTTATTTTATATATATTATACTTTATAACATTTTTTTATACACAAGGAAATATATTATACTTTATAATCTATAAAAATCATTAAATTAATATATATATATCTATAAGTATTTACTACTATTTTATAAGTTTATTATATGCTTATTATATATATATATATAGTATATATATAATATATATATAAGATATATATATAACTTTACTTCCTACATCATATTATTTATAATATATATATATATATACTATATCTCCCTGAATTATAATTATTATTTAATACTACTATATTAATATATAATTATACCAGTCATATATAAGGTAACATCTATGCTAAGTCTCATATATACTTACTTATAGGGTATAGTATATATATTAATCATATAATTATATTATATATATAGTATGCTACTGGCAAAGATTTTAAATATTATATTTATATCTCATAATATAATAAATATTATATACTATATAATATGTAAATAGTATATATATATATATATTATATATAATATATATATTTATATATATATTTATAATATTATATATATTATATATATCTATCAGATCTGATAAATACTATAATTTGAGTTCCAAAGAAGAACATAATTCCAAGACTTTTTATATTTCCAATTTTTATTATCCTTATATATAACTGTATAAATATAACAAATGAACATACAATAAATAATCACTACAGTTATTAATAGACATTGATAAAATTAGTGATTGTTTACCAACTATAATACCTATATATATATACTATACTGTAAATAAAATTATTTATATATATTTATTATATCATATTTAATATATTAATATATAATATAATTATTATCGAAGATAATAATTTCATGCCTCATATATATTGAATACTACTTATATATTTTTACCAATTTATTTTAGTCATATACAATAAATTTAATATATATATAAAAGCTAAAAATATATAACTTGAAATAATAGTTATAGTAAGCTTACTATATACTGATTAATAATTAATATTACTATATTATACACTTTCTTAATAAATTAATATAATATTTATTATATCTTGATATTTTATTATTGAGTGGATATTTATATAAATATATTTAAGCATCTATTAAAGTTGTTAAAGTATTAATTTTCCTCTAATATTTTATTCAATTAAATAATCAATTATACTTTCCTCTTCGATACCACCTTATATTGTTTAGATAATTTATATATAATATATATAAATATACATATATATCACTTACTTTTATATATATCATATTAATATGGATTTTTATACGTTTATTACTTTAATATAATATAAATATATTTGCTACCAAAACATGGGTGTACTCTCATGGTTGATATCTATCAACGAATCTAAGATTACGATATTCCAAATATTAAAATAGGCTAAAGTAAATAATAAAATGGAAGGGTAGGGAAATAAATTACAATTTAATCCAAAAACTCTGTAAATTACTTGAGTAATATAATTATAATATAATATAATAATAATTAATATAATAATAATAATAATACTGATAATCAAATAATATTAATATCCAAAATAATATTTACATTAAATAATATTTTAGATAATAGTAATAATAATAATATACTAGATTTTAGTTCAACTTATCCTGTTCTTACTTAACCCAAAATAAATCACACGAATAGTTCTATAAAAACTTTTACGCATAATGCTTACCATCCTCTGCTTGCGACTTGGAATTTTGACCGCAATACTCTCAAGAATTAACAAACAACTTAGTAATTAATCTACTTCTTTCTCTCACACAAATCTTCTCTTATATAAAATCTTAAAACTTTCTCTCAATAAATGCAAAATTGTCCGAAGAAAATGCAGAAAGGTATAAAGGGACATTCTTGACATTTCTGTATTTAGATCCGCAAACAATAATAGATCGATTTGAATATATGAAAATAATCCCTCGTTAAAGAAAAAAATTTAGTCTAGTACATCCCCCAAGTCCCAAATCTAAGTAAGAAATGATAATCTAAAGATGTATATACTAACAAGCCCATTGACTTTCGTCCCTAAGTTTCTCGTCAAAAGGCAAGCTATTTCTAGGTGAGAGGAACTTTAAGAATTTTCAACTTCAGTAGTATAAGTTATAACTTTGAATAATTTCCCGCAGGTAAACCTGTCATTCAAAGAGAATATGTGCTGTTACCACCATTGCATGTACATTATTAATATTTCTTTACAGGTGGAGAGGGTGAGTATTGATGGGTTTGGCACTTATTTTCTTAAAATTCTTAGTATTTCCTTCTTGCAGAATTTACCATTCTCCTCAAACTTCCCGCGCTCTACACACAACTAGGTATCTACGTAGGTCTTAAGTACTCTCTTGAAACTGAAGAAGCGATAATATTGTGAACTCCCACACCAAATTTCCGACATTTTAAAGTTTTTTAGACATACATTCTGACCAGCGGCGGAAATTTTTTGAAATTGAGGCTGCTTTGAGTCTTCTTCTAATAAAAATGACACAGCCCGTATTCATCAATAATCCTAGTCTTTACCAATTGAATGAGGAAATTTTCATTGGAAACATATTTTTCAGTTCAAGTCCTAGAGTAGAATCTCTCTAATTAGAAAATATTGTTTGTATTCTCTATAGGATTATTAGATTAACCCGGTTAAAATACAAATTTTTAACAACATTATATTAATAATTATATAAACAAGAATTTAATTTCTTGTTACTTATTCAAATTGTATTAAAATCTTCCAATATCTTGACCAATATCGTATGCTCGCGCGATAGCTTATGCAGTGAATGGCCATTATGGACGTCCCATATTAGTTGTAATATATATGACAACAGCTTCAAGGAAAAAGAGCGCCCCGAAGGTAAGTTACAATTATTTTAAATATTTCTAGAATAGTCCCTTAAAAAATCACTCAATCATACCCCAGGTTTCTTTCCCAGAAAGGTCTTCTTTTAATAAAATATCTGGAAAGGCCTTGAAAATTCTACCACCCATTAATATTTATGCAGACCCTGATTATTATTCTCCCTAATAATAATCATTATTATAGTAGTAATAATCATTATAATAATATAATACCAGAACCCCAGAATTCCAAAAAAAAAAAAACTCTAATAATAACTTAATAAATCAACCGAAAAGAGTTATAGTCACCTAAAATTTTATTCAATATTCAAATAATTATATTATCTCTAATAATTATTTTAGATTCAAGATTATTATAGATGCTAATCAAATATAATGATCAAATTTCATATTATATATTATATAATAAATTATTAATGAATAATAATAAAATTATAATATAAGATAATTAATATAATATAATAATAATAATAATAATAATAATAATAATAATAATATAATAAAATAATAATATTCTTGCTTATTAATGTTGCAGGATAACCATCTTATGATCATGTGTGGGGATCATCCTATAAATATACTGAACTAAATTTTACTTTTTTTAGCTTTGGGTGTTTCAGTAGGCATATGCCATTTATAATATAATATTAATGTCGCAATATTGACATTAATAATAATAATAATTAAATATTACACTAATAATAATATTGTGATAATAATTAATCTTATAAAATAATAATAATAATAAATAGAATATCAATAAGTAATAAAAATAATAATAATATATTACATAATTTACTGGGTATTTACGTGTGATCTAACTACTAACTAATACTTGAAAAATTAAAGTGTGACATTGATCTTAAAAGTTAACAGATAAGGCGGAGTATGATTGTGAAAATTAAGTTGGATTTGGAGAAGTTAACTTGTGTAACAAAGCGTTTATGGAGATATAGTTCCGAGGGATTGGTGCGGAGCAGTAAATAGTACCCGATTATATAAGGCGGTTAGGAGGATAACAGGTAACTGTAGGAATATAGGGAAATTTAAGTTTATGAGGTGATAGGGAAGATAAATATGCTGGTATTTTTGGTAGAAAGAGTGCATCTGACTGGTGAAAGAACAAGGTGCGTTTAAAAAGTGGTAGAGGATGTTGTGTGGATCAAATCTTACATTGAAGCAAATGATGAGAAAATGAGAGAATAATAATAAAATTGTATTAGTTTTTATGGATTTGCGACAGGCTTATGATATAGAATTAATAGGGAAGCTCATTGGCATGTAGTTGAAAGTGAATTGGTTTAACAATTTGAAAGGGAAAATGAAAAGTCACGTCATAAGGCTAGGTCCTAAAAATCAATTTTTGATAAAATTTGAGCGTTAAAAATATTTGAAAGGATGAGAGTGGTTATAGCATGAATGAAATATAAATTAGAATGATGGAGAAATGGAAAGAGACGGATGAATTAGGGTGCCACCACCTATTATTATTGCACAAATTTGGTTTTTTTGTTATTTTTGAAGTTAAATTGCGATAATCTGAAGAGCGCAATGAGAGGAATTGGTTAGAGGGATTGGCAGGGTGTTTGTAAAAGGAGGGTTTGAATACAGTAATACGATTTCGTTGATGCGTAAGGCAAGTAAAGGTTGTGGTTGTGCATGCGAGGACCAGTCCCTCCGAGTTGTATTGACTTTACTCCCGGTGAGGCTGTTGCAAATTCTATTGACTCCATGTCACAGCCGACTAATAATCGTACTACTCATCGTACCAGTCACAATTGGGCTCTTCAATTGGGAAACAAAATAAAGTGTCCTGTTAGTTTAAAAATATTTAGGCTATATGGTTGAATGAAAAGGAATGGATGATGGCAGGAGATGTATAGGAAAGTTAATGGTGAATGTTAGAAGGTTGCTTTTGGAGCAATTAAATCCAAGTGAAGTGCGATGTGTGTTTAAAAGGACTAATATCTTTGAGTGGCCACCTAGGGTCTCAACAAATGGAGGGATTAATGTTTAATGTTACCTGTGTTTAATGTAGACAAAATCTATAGTAGTGAATACTATCGGCTTTTGGAAATACAGAGGGTCTATAGAATCTTAAGAGTAACAATGTGTTCAGAATGGTTCAACAATGAAGGCTGGACTTTTCCTTGTGAATTTGACTTAGCTCATATTCTTCATTACTTCTAATTTCCAGTACACTGCACTACGCACCTTACGTCCAAGTCCTTGGGGACTCAACACTGAAACGCCTGTTATAAGGCATGATTGTGGCATCGTTTATTATACATCTACACCGAACTACTATACCTATTCACTATACTACGTGTTAATATAATATATACATAAACAATAGCTACGATGTCCTCTCCAACGACGCTGCATCAGTGCAACTGACCTCATACTACTGACAACATACCTTATATCTCCAAATTAAGCACAAGTTCCGTACACATATATAAGTGCTCAGATATATAATATGAATATTCTATATGCTATAATAGATCTAATTAGCAATTAACTATACCGCGCCCCTAACTTTTAAAGCTCAGTGAGTAACCTTAGGTACTTACCGTACTAAATAAATTATATATAATATATAATATATATTTATATATATAAATATATATATATATATATATATATATATATTATAATATAAATATAATATATATAATAATTAAATTATAATAAATATAATATATATATATAATATATATAATATATATAAAAATATATATTAATATATCGATAACGGGCTAGTGAACCGAAAACATGGGGAGGGCACTTCAATATACATATATATATATATATATATAAATATATATATATATAATATATATATAGATATATATATATATATATAGTATCATATATTATATATATATATATACTACTCACTATAGATAAATAATATATATATATTATATTTATATTAATTATATATATAATATATATATAATATTATATATACTATATATTATTTACGTTATAGTATATATATATATTCAAATTGTAATAATTTTACTTTGTTTCCTTTTATAAATCCTGTTCGATTCTTTAAATAAGACTCAAATAATCGGTCAATGCAAGTTTAACCAACATCATCTAATTTAAAACAACAAAAAAGTGGATAAAACAATGGCCAAAAACAGATTTTCTTAAGGGAACTTAATCTTTAAAGGTAGTTTAACCCGCTATCAATTAAAAACTTATAAGATATTCAATATAATACAATTTCGAGAAGACAATGATTATTGGGGCACCGGTTTTCTTCCTAGTAATCCGGAATATTAATTACTTATACCTGTTCCAAATTGAAATTAATCTACACGTTACGAATTACATATATATAGGTATATACACAAATAATAAACTTCAAAATATAGCCCCAGACAACACATCTAGAATAATAATAATAATAATATCCATATATAAATAATAATATATAATAATAATATAATATAATATAATAATATAAACTACTAAAATACGAACACGAAATATACAATGAGTTATATTTCAATATATTTCTTAATAATTTCGTACATAATCTCTTATCTTTCCATTACCAATACCTACGTGCTACTAAATAGTTTACGCTCATAATGTATTAAATAGAATAAATATAGACTAAATATATAAAATAATTTAATATATTATAATAATTAATAATATAATAACAGAATAAAAGTAAATAAATAACCCAAAGAAATAATATATTAAATCTCGATAATCAATAAAATAATAATAATAGAATAATGAAAAAAGTAAAGTACAGAGGAGGAATACCTTCTACTATCACTCCTCATATCACTAACGGCTCACTACATAAAATTGCGCTGCTCAGGCATTCCTACTTGTTAAGTTAATATTTAATATAATAAATTAATAATTATAAAATATCTTCAATAATTAACAGTACCAGATAATAATGTGAGGACTCAGTAATAATATTGAGATCGAATAATAAGACATAACAATATCAGCGATGAAATTTAACAAGTGATACATTTCGAAACAGTGATACCCCCATAACTATGCCTAAGTAAGTCCTAACCAAGTTCGTCTTCCATATAGCGTACTAATACTTAACTAAACTCTACCTATCTAATATACGGTAATATTTTTAATAAATAAATAGTAAACTATACTATAAATAAATATATAAGACAGAACTCTTATATAAAAAAAAAAACATAACATTATAAAATTAACCTATGATCTGATGAAGAAAAAAGCACACACTTTGGCCGGTGCATAAAAAACTCTACCCTCAATACTTACTATCGGGATTGTCGTTCCCTATCTCAGCCTATTTATAATATTTTACTATTATCATGCTGCGACAGTAAGTATCAATCACTACTCATGCGTATAAGGGATATATATATATATTAGTATAAATTAGCTATTTTACATAATCTATATTATAATATAGAGTAATACTATAGATAGTTATAGCTGCCGCTAATGATATCCTAATATATATCCTACTCAACAATTATACATTAGTATCGTACTATATACTATATTACTAGTCCATACTTCTTATATATACGAGAGTCATGGTGCTATTTATATATCAGTTTTGCAGTCCCGCGAGACTATTAGAGACGTAATAAGGGTTGTGTAAAAACTAAAAAATATTTTAACTCGAACTAATTAACAATTAATCATGAATATAGTAATGTAAAGATACGAGTGATGATGCATAACTATTTTTAATTATTATATTATAACCTAAGCAATAAATTTACATATAGCTAAATAAATTAATTTTATATATATAATGCTATTAATATTCAATACTCTATTTATTATGTACTTTACATATCATTATAATCTATATATATTGCGTAATATTCCTAATTAGAAGAGTGTGATATAATAAGATAATTACTACAGCTAACCTTCTAAAATATATTATATCTATATATATATATATATGTGCTATATTCTGATGATTCGGAGGTGATGATGTGGTGATGTGTGCTGGTGTGTTGTGTGTGTCGTGTAGTCGTGGCTCGTGTAGGGTCGTGTCCTAGTGTGTGCTGTGTGATTTGACGATAAAACCCTATAGACGACTTGCCATAAATTCGTTCTTTTATGTCTTCAATTTAATATAATTTAGCCCTTATGAAGAACACATATAAATAAATTATAAAAATTCCAAGATCACAAATAGATACTAGCGAGTATGTAATAATCTCTATACATTACCGCTAAATAAAAAGATTTAAAAAGTGTTATATACATATATAATTATTCATTCCTTATAATCTTAATCTTATATAAATAGTGAGTCCACCATATAATCTTAACCATAAGTAATCACCTTTATACATAGGTTATACTATTAAAATCTCATCTAACTATATACTCTCTCACCTATATATTCTATACTATGTGGAACCCCGCTATTGGTCACTCAATATATAGTATATATCATATACTACTAGTCGCCATAATTTACGCATATACGTATGACTGATATACTATATAATATATATACGTATATAACTAATACCCTCCTCCAATTAAAGATACTTCTTCGCAAAAAGAATTCTACATTTAGCCATAAGAAAAATACAGTGAGACTAAAAAACATATGTATCCTCATGGAGATTCAAACTTTTTTAACTCAAGGTATTGTGTCCTTCCTACAACCAGTATCCTTGATAAAATAAACATATTGTTTTTTCAGATATATAATGTCAGAATATATCCCTTATAGATTATTTCCTAAAAAGGCCAATCTAAAAATCAGGTTTCTCGGAAATTCATTTCGGACTAAACTGATAATACTATTAGTAGTAAAATAACTGATTTTATTAATTTAATAAATTCACATAAATTATTTATAAGAATAGCCATCAGCTAAATATAACATTATATTTATCGGCAACTAATATAATTTCTGATAATAATATACTGTATATAATTCTCAACTCTCAACACGTAATATATTATATATACTACATCGTTACTTATCTATCAAATATAAATATCTCATATTATAAACTACTCGCTACTAGGCATATCATATAATCATATATATTAATCTTGACAACATTTTGTATGATGCCCAAACCATCAATATACCTATAAAACCATTTCTTAAATGGTGCAATCGAGTATCAAACGAATTATGGACAGTCATATTATAGTATAGCATATATTATAATTTTAACTAACCAATATTTAGTCTAATAATATGCACATAAATATATCTTTTTTGTTATTATGCCTAACCTTATTTATAAATAATCTATCTATGTATATATACCTGAACTATATTTATATATATTATTATATATACCAATAAATATTAAATAGTATATATATATTATATAATATTAAATATATAATATATATATTATATAGTATATATATATATTAGCTACCTTTTCCAAATCTTCTCGCCAAAACAGGAAATGAAGAGTAAGTACACACATGGTTTAAATTATCTATCTCTTTCCAATCTTTCCTAACAACCACACAGGTGTATACCAAATGATTTAAAAAAAATCTTATGTAACTCTCCCATCCAGGAAATAACAAACCTTTTTTGCTCTCTGTTCTGTTTCCTTTTCTATTTGACCAAGGACCTATTTTTGTTTTTAGACCCACATGCTCGTCCTTCAAGAAATTTCTAATAAAGAACCATTCAGGACTCCCCATAACTTTTCTAGGCCTCGTACAATCATTTCATATCAAATATACCTTGCCATTATTACTTTCTAATTATTATTGCGCATTTGCCTGACATTTCCTTATTATAAGTTAAACTTGTGTGTTATTGTGTTTTATTTTAAATTAACCTCCCCGTGTTTGATTTGCCTAAAGCTCATTTTAAATTAACCTTGTGTTGTACATATCCTTTCCAATAATTATTTTTTTGGACCTGGTCAGATAATATTATTCGAGAATTACCTTGATCCGTTTGACCACTCAACGGCCTTAATTTACAGTTATTTACTTAATGATAATATTTTATTAATTGGATGGTAATTTAAAGTAATATACTTTAGTATATATTTTCATCTGTAGACTCATGTAACCCTCGTATAGAAAATTCAGACTGAACCGGTATATACTAAGCGAGGACGAACACTTATTTCGCGGATTTTTGATTATTATTCCTTAGGATCCTGTAATAGTCACCATTAATTTTATAATTTTTTTTCTGTTATGCTTACCATTATTTTTTACTGAGTTGAGTTGAGATTAAAAATTCCCTTAAATCATTATATATTATTATATATATTTTTTTATCTCTATTATTATTAATAAATTAATTGATTATTAGATTATATAATTATTATTATTATTATTAACTTATTATTATCTATTTATTATTTTATTATTATTGATTATTTATTTATTATTAAAGTTATTATATGTGATTATTATATTCATTATTATTTATTTATTATTAATTTTTAAAAAGTACTTATCTTTCTTATTGACGTACTCTCATTATTATTTATTACTGTTCTGATATACCTAAATATTATTATACATGGTTATTATTATCATATTTTTTTATTATTATTATTTATTATTTATTATTATTATTATTATTATTTATTTATTATTATATATTATTATTATTATTCATATAATTATTTAATTAATATATTATATTCTATTACGAATTATTATTATTATTATTATTGTAATAATTATTAATTATAATTAATATTATTATTACTTTTTGCTCTAATGATATATGAAATTCTTCATTATTATTTATATATTATTATTATTATATTTTTCATTATTATATTATATTTATTTATTATTATATATATACATAATTATTATTATTATATATTATTGATTATTATTATTATTATTATATTATTTATTATTATTTATTATTATTATTAATTACTTATTAATATTATATTATTATTATATTATTATTATTATTATTATTATCTATATTATTATTATTATTATTATTATTATTATTATTATTATTATTATTATTATTTAATTCTCTCTCTCTCTCTCCTCTCTCCTCTCTCTCTCTCTCTCTCCTGCTCTCTCTCTCTCTCTACTCCTCTCTCTCTCTCTCTCTCTCATATAACTCTCTCTCTTCTCTCTCTTCTCCTCTCTGCTCTTCTCTCTCTCTCTCTCCTCTCTCTCTCTCTCTCTCTCTCTCTCTCTCTCTCTCTCTCTCTCTCTCTCTCTCCTCCTACTCTCTTTAAAATTTTCCAATGTGTTGCAAGAGGATTAATAAATCACATTACGGACCCGTAACACCCTATACTATATATATGTATATCTAATATATAAACTATATATATATATACAGATTTTATATATATATATTATAGGTGTAATTATATATATCATTTTTACTATTTACCTAATTTCCTGCATGACATATAATTCAATATCTTTTCATTTTGTTGTTTTTACGATAATTAAAACTACTGTATAATATATAATAGTAAAAACAAACGATATTTTATATATATACCTATAGGATCCTATTTGAGATGTGGATAGTTTAGTTTATAAAAGCTAATTTTTTTTAATCTAATTTTAACTATTCTCTTTATTAAACTATACTATAATTGTTACTAATCAGTGGTAAATTAAGTACATAAACCTCTCAATATATCCCCTCTTGCACTCAGCCGAATAACACTTGACAGCGGTAGCGGAGATTTATCTCTAATATTTAATAACTCAACTAATTAAACTCTATAGTTTTAACACTCCCTGTCCATCCGGCAATTACACCTTGGTTTTAAGAGTCAAATACTACT
>JABUQX010083281.1:0-2500 GCA_015478945.1 Trachelipus rathkii | reverse complement strand
CCGCCCTGTTGAGATACTCAATCAATCAGAAGACAATCTGAAGAAATAGAACTAACTCAAGATACGCTCTCCAGTACTCCCTTATCAGAACTTTAAGAAAAAGCAATTTCCAAGCAAGGGAGGTAAAATTCAGGATAAAACCTTGACTCAATCTCGATTGACAAGAATTCAAAAAGAAGAATCAGGCAAGGGAGGTAAACGCGGAACAGTCCGTAACTACTGATTGACTTACGAACAAGAAAGAGTATCTCAACAGAAGGTTCTTTTGTTACTATTTGTTAAATAAATTCATCGTTCAAATTATGGATTTTTAAATTTCAACCATTAATTATACAGGGTCTTGCTCTCAAAAGAAGCCACCAATCTTAGCAAGCCATTCCCTATATAATTTGTAAGCCCGGAGAAGAACACCAGTAACTTCAATCAGTGCCTTCTGATAAGTAAAGGAAAACAATCGAAATGAAGAAAAAATATAATACTTTAACTTCCAAATCAGATCACTCCAAAAAGATAACTCAAGCGAACATCATCGAAACAGACTACTTCTCATTCTCAATTAATTTTGGATTATGGACAGAAACTCACTTTTGGATTCCACTACGTACTCAGATTCCTTTTCGAATTCTAAATAGTTCTGTGCGAAGTCCCATTTTTAATACGTTTCCTTCGTATCAAGAAATTTATCACTAAAATAAAGAAACTAGATTTCAGGCAATTTCGCCGTTACAAATGTCCCGCAATGTTTCTTTCATACCCGAAGCTTTGAAAAATGTTTACGTACGCGTTGATCGAATCAAGAAAACATTAGAAACGCCTTATAATGTACATTTCCTTGGATTCACCGATTCGATCAATGTTGCCTATTAAATATTTATAAAAATTTATCGCTACAATAAAGGACTAGATTTTAGGCAATCTTCGCCTCTACATATGTCACAAAGCTTTAAAAACGTGCACACATGTGTTGATCGAATCAAGAAAACATCAGAAGCTCCTTTGCTGACTGGACCTTTCCTTGCTATTCAACTATTCAATCGACATTTAGTGCCAACAGAAGAAAAATTTACGTCGAAATCCAAGACATCAAGTGGCATTCTCCAATCAAACTTATGTGCTATATATTTAATTTAAATATTTATATATTACATTTTTATATATTCAAATATTTGTATGTATGTTTGGATCTTCGAATGTAATCAGATATGCTTGCATTTGAATATTCTTTGCATTTCATGAATACTATTTTTGCCTTCAAATGTTTGTATGTATACTTATGTCTTCGGACATAATTAGATATGCTTGCATTTAAAAGTACTTTTACTTTATATATTTTAGTTATTATTCGTTTTACCTCATTGAAATGTTTTATGTGTTTGTGCGCATTGCCAAATGCCCCCAAATATGTATACATTTGAATGATGATTAGCTTTTATATCTTGTATAATTATTATACCATACTTTCTCACTCCGTGATTAGCGTGGGAAGTAATATAGCACCCTCAATTATAACTATTTATAAAAAAAAAAAATTTATATTTATGTTAATACTTATGCTAAGATTTGGTGAGGCAAGAATTTTAACATAAGTTCAAACAAAATCATTAATGTAACGCGCCCTGTTAGATATTCTAAAAATAATATATATATATATATATATATATATATATATATATATATATATATATATATATATATATATATATATATATATATATATATATATAGTTCTATATATGTATATATATATATATATATATATATAAAGAATACTTTACTTTATATATTTTAGTTATTCGTTTTATTTTATTGAAAGGAATTGTAATGTTTTGTGCATTATCTGTTTCAAATATGAATACATTTGAATGATGATTAATTTTATATCTTGTATAATTATTATGGCATACTCTCCGTGATTAGCGTGGGAAGTAATATAGCACCCTCAATTATAACTATTTATAAAAAAATAAATAAAATTTATATTTATGTTAATACTTATGCTAAGATTTGGTGAGCAAAATTTTAACATAAGTTCAAACAAAATCATATGTAACCCGCCCTGTTGAGATACTCAATCAATAAAAACCAATCAGAAGACAATCTGAAGAAATAGAACTAACTCTCTAATACTTCCATATCAGAACTTTTAGAAAATGCAATTTCCAAGCAAGGAAGGTAAAATTCAGGATAAGATCGTGACTCAATCTCGATTGGCAAGAATTCAAAAAAAAGAATCAGGCAAGGGAGGTAAATGCGGATCAGTCCCTAACTACCGATTGACTTACAAACTTACGAAAAAGAGAGAGTATTTCAACAGAAGGGTACTTTTTTACTTATGTTGAATAAATACCTACTTTAAAATATGGATTTTTAAACCCCATCATTTTCTTATATAGGAACTTGCTCACAAAAGAAGCCACCAACTTAGCAATTTTATCCATATATATATATATATATATATATATATATAACTTTCCTATATATATATATATATATATATGCA
>JABUQX010083280.1:15000-32472 GCA_015478945.1 Trachelipus rathkii | reverse complement strand
ACATGAATGCTAACTCCGAGAATGCTTTTATTAAAAAAAAAAATTAATTTTCAATGCATTTACCAATCTTTAATTAAACTATGACGTCAGTCATACCATTATGAAAATTATTCATTCATAATTTAAATAAGTGCGCAACAAATAGCAGCGCAAAAAAAAAGGAATAATTAATATAATTTAAATATATTAAATTAAATATATCTTAATAAGGATATATATATATACCATGAATTAATATATATACGTTAATAATTATATATTAATATATTTATATTAATATATAGTAATTAATTGTATATATTTAATATATATTAGTATCTCATTAATTAATATATATAGTATATATATATATATATATAATAATAGTCATATATATATATTCTATGTATTTATATAATATAAAATAGTATATAATAGTATATATAGAACTATGACTCTTATGACTATCGTGATAGCCTAACCTGTATATTTATCCTATATCATAACTCCCTTATCTCCTAAACGTGAAACGGGGCGAACTCTACGGAGATATAATAGTTGACTTATAACACATCAAGTGATAGTCAACAGATATGCCATTAACCAGTGGTTGAGAATATATTCAGTATAGTTATAAGCTCTGAAATAGTTCGTTATTATAAGTGAGTTCCGAGTCATGTTAGTAAGTAGAATAGATTGTATCTTAGTATATGAGCTCTGTTCTTTTAGTACAGTGGGATATAGTAATGAAGGAGGGACGCGTTATTACGTGTAGAATCATAAATAAATATTTATAATATTTATTCTCACCTCTAATACTAAGGAGGTAACGGCGAGGAAGCGGTAACGGGTATAATGCGTAGCATTATCATGTATGGTAGTCGGTAACATTAATATTCAGTGACTACTATAAGTACAGAGTAATAGTATAGTAAGATACCGGGGCTAGAGACGCCAAAGTGGATCATTCACTTGTAATTCGGATAACTATGGCCTATACTATATTTATATTTATTTACTATCTATAGTAATATAGTTTGTATATATTCTGTATGTAGTGAATAATTAATTTCCGGGGGTACTACCACGTTTATTGATAGCAACGTTAATATGAGAGTATATTTGGGTCATTATCTGGTGAATATATGATATATTGAAACGCTGTTTTATGAGAGACTGTTAATTACTATATAAATACCTAATCATAGTTTGATGAGTGTGATAAACTAATACCTGTTTATTCATTGCGAATAAGTGAGACGAGTATTATGAGTAGTGTAAGTTTATATATGTGTGCTCATTTATTATGAGTAATAACTAGTGGGGTGAGGTACTATGATAGTAATGATATATAGTGTCGAGTATAGTAGGTAATATAGGTTGATAATATATGATAATCAGAGTTATTATGAAACTAGTTATTGAACACCACTTGAACCCCGTGTAATTGTTTAAATAATAAATGTAATGGAAGCCCCTGCCTTGGCGACTAATTGGAATAGTTTTTAAGTTCATTAAAACAAGATTAGATAGTAATTTTACTAGTGAGGATGAAGTGAATATGGGTGTTTTAGGGATTGAAGGTGAGGTTTTACTCAAAACATCTTGAGGATATTAAAACGTAGGGTAATACACATTCAACAGGAAGGGGATGATAGGATAAAGAGAGCTATAAGATCGGAGAATGGCTTAATTAAAAAGTTAAAACATAGGACACTAATCGATGAAAAACATTATTTAAGGTTATTGTGGTACGGGTTTTTTTTTTTTTTATAAAGAAAAACGAATAATTTTATAATCATGAACGAATAAGGTTCAAAATACAAGAATAATTGGAGAATTCAAAAACGGAGAATGGTTCAAATTAAAGGAGATCGATTTCTAAACAACTCTGACGAATATAGAAAGGGGAATGCTCATTAAAGCAAAAATTGGGAGGACTAATCGAAATGAAAACATTAATTTATGGTTTATCACTATCACGGGACAAAGCTGTTTAGTTAGTTGTTCATTGAGTAACCCTTTTTCAAGTAAAGGGAAGGACTTCAACTACAGATCATAATGAAGGGTTTTGTGGAAAGTATAGTTGGGTTGTTTTTTTTTTTTGGTTATTTAAAGATGTTTAAAAAACTTTTGTGATACGATTATTAGAGTTGTTGGGAATGTTGTTGGTAGTCTGACCAGGTATTTTATTAAAGTTTGTGATATATGATGAAAAATAGAGAATTCGCGGATGCGTAATTTTTCTTTATTTTTCTTTTTTTTTTTCCCAAAAAAGAAAATAGCCGAAATCTCTTATATATTAACAATACGCAACAAACTTTAAAATGAAAATGCTGATCAGTTTTTCATTCGACTACATCCAAACACTCGATCAACTAATTTATCAGTCACAATATTTTATTCTCACAGACTTCAATGTAACAAGAGAAAGCCAACACCAACTAACTTTCCGACAACACCTTCAATATTTGATTTCTGTAGTTGAAGTCCTTCCTTTAAACTTGAAAAAGGTCTAAATGACAACTTAGACCGCAAAGCTTGTCCGTGATAGGCCATAAATAATGTTTTGCATCGATTTAGTGCACCTCCCAATTTTGCTCTCTCAATTAGAGCATTTCCTTGTTTCTTAAATTCCTCTAGTGTTAATAAATCGATATCCTTAATTTGAAAACCATTCTCCGTTTTTATTTCTCTAAGTGCTTTTAATAAAATCAATCTTATTTCGTAATAAATTAATCTTTTTCGTTTATAAAAAAAAAAAAAAACAACCAGTGTACTCAACATAACCTTAATTAATGTTCTTCCATCGATTAGTGTTCTATGTTTAAAACTTTTTAAATTAAAGCCATTCTCCGATCTTTAAGTCTTCTAAGTGTTCATTTCAATAAACTAATCACTTATAATAAGAGAGACCATTTCCGTTGTGTGTCATACATAATGTGGTTTTAATAAAATCAACCTCTCTCATCGACTGTATACGCACTAATTACAAAAGAGGATAACATATGAAAACCTTTAATCTTTTAATGAACTAAAATTATTCCATTACGCAAAGAAAGTGTAATAATTATTCATTATTATATATATATTTTAAGTAGTATATATATAATATATATACTTATATAGCTTCTAGAAGTATATATATGGTATCATAATTACTTGGTGTATAATAGGCATATCTCATATTGATATATTAACATGATGTCGTGGTCGCGCTGTATCCTTGCGCATGAGTAAATAGATAAGTAGATATTATTGGTATATTATAGATAATCATGTTTGTGATAAAAAAGTATATAGTAATTTGTAATGTAAAATATTGTTACTGTATATGAGTATATAGCCTATTGTTATAGCTGTTAATATATTACTATATAAAGAGTATTACACTCTGGGTACCGCATTCATGATACGTGTCTCTGTATCACGTGTCTATGGTAGCATATATTAGCTAATGTCAGCATTCATGATAGATAAAGTGGCTGGAGCGGAGATAGATAGCTATAGATAACATATACTAGAAGGAAAGCTAGAATAAGGAATCAAGGCGTAGGATAGGACTGAATAGAGCAAAGTGGAGATGAGCATTAGCGTATGGAGTACAGCGAGATTATGTGAACATCGAGTAAGTATTAACGTCTTCCAGGAGTGCTGCGATTGTAGTATTATAGAGAGCTGGTGCGTAATACTGGTAGGTGATACGCGTGCAGGTCGAGCGCGCGATATGAGAAGATATATAATAGTGCAGTAAAGGTCAGGATCCGTATGTCTATTGACATGAAACATGTGGCGAGGAGTATGGTGTATAGACTCATGCTGTCAGTGCTTACCAGGGCAGCATGAGGTTATGAGGTACTTACTTGACAGGCTTAGAGAGAGTAATGCCTAATAAAGCTAATAAAAGTATAGTATGCTGATATAAAGATATATGTATTCTATATTCAAAGGTTTGCTTACGCAAATTGTTATATTCAATGTAAACCAAACCCCTGACCCTAAAATGAAAAATGAAGGGATTTAAATTAAAACAAACTAGAATGAAAAACAATGGATTTGTTGATATGCTAAATAAATACATAAATAAATTAATAAAAAAGATAAAGTAATAAATAAAAATAAATAGAAATACAAGTAAGATAAATAAATAAAAAAGAGAAGTAAGAATGAATATAATACAAAGACTGTTAAACACTCTTTTTTACCTCAAAACACTTTTATTACTTCACACCAGATACTGCAAACTTAAAATAAATAAAAAAAAAAAAAAAAAAAAAAATTCAAAAGAAAAAGAATTTTATACGAGCTTTTACTTTGATAATAAATAGAACATTATTTTTACTGAAGGCGTTCACACAAACAGAGTAATAGTATTATATAATAGTATACCTCATATATATATATATATATATATATTAATATATATGAGGAAAACCTAGTACTAGAAGTATATTATATAATAATGATATTTACTATATATAATATATATATATATATATGATTTATATATATATATATATATTAATTATATTAAAGATATATATTACTATAATTAGTTGGTATATACTCTACTACTGGTTAAGGTATTTATAGTATATATACGCATAACTATATTTACTTATATATATTATTTATATATATATAACGTAATATATATATATTGTATACTGATTTAGACGACTAATAGTCTTATGCATATTCATCTAAGGCAATTGTACCCCTACTCTCTATATATAATAGTTCGTAGTATATCATATCGTGAGTATATTATATAAGGAGCGAGTAATCTTAGGTTTAGCTATATATAAGTATATATATATAATTAATAAATATATATATATTATGATATTATAGAAATATATAGGTTATATATATAGTATATATTATTATTAGGATATTTATTTTAATATATATTAAGTATGTATATCAATAAGACTTTAATACTAGTATATTATAATGATATATATTATATAGGATATAATATATAGTCATACTACAGAAGTTATATTATAGTAGAATTAGTACTAATATTATAGTATCATAATGGCTAATTGAGATGATGATATATTATTTTTTTTAGCTATTATACTAGCTGTATAACTTTAGTGCAGATATCCTACAATATTTATATAATTACGTAGGTACGTAATAATATAGTACGTACATTTATATATATATAGGGATATATATTCTATAATATACTAGAATTTATATAGTTAGTTATATAGTATATATATATAGGTAGATAGATAGGCTAAACTTTCATAATAGTATAAGTATATATGTATTATTATAGTTTTATTACTGATATAATATATTGATATAATATACTAGTACTATTAATATATATATATATATATATAAATAATATATATATATAGTATATATATATAGACAGTAGACCCAAAGTCACTATTATATATATATATATTAGTTCATTCGTATATATCATACTTAGTATTACTTTACTTGATGATAATAGGGTTATTAATAGATATTACTTACTAATATTATACTATAGTATATATATTATATATATATAGTCATTACTACTATATATAGTACGGTATATTATATTCAAATATATATTATATATAAATTATTATATATATCAGCATATGATTATTAGTAATATATATTACTACTCAATAGTTTCTATATATCACATACCAGTGATCTCTGAACCTCATACCACTACTAATATATATATTATATATATTCGATTAATGATATACGCATTCTGCGTTTATAAGTCCCTGCCTTTAAATGAAATAACAACCCGCCCTTGATGTAATTGTGAATAACTGATCATTAAAATTTTTATAATAATTACTGAGGATTGGACATTGTTAGATAAATTTTAAACGTAGAAAATGAGAATAATTTTTTATCAATAGGTAAAATTTAAATTTGTTGACAATCCCGATATTAGTGAATAAAATCTAACTGCATTAAGAACAGATTTGATACACTGAGTTAATGACCCTGATTTCAGTTTAATGATATGAACCCATGAATAATAAAGAAAATTCAATATTTTTTGTTTTTCACTAAATTTTTTATTTAGTGTATGAGCAAAATGCAGGAGCATATTACAGCTATAGTCACTGAAATAACTATTTTCTTCTATTATTTAGAAGAATTTACACTGATGTTATGAAACATAAATACAAAAAATAAATATAAACTCTAGTGTTCAACACAATTGGAACCTTAATTAGATGCTCCTAAATTAAGAACATTTAATTATTAATGTATCATCAATGAAAATTTAATCCAGATATCAGTCTTTACTATATTATCATAATTATCGGAACGAAAGACGTTCATGCTGTGCAAATCCACCTTTGTAGAGAGATACAGTGCACAATCCTGTCAGTTTGTAATATTGTTGATGTCAAAGATATTTACAGTCTATCCATACACGCACCTATATAGTTGGTAGAAGTAAAAGTTACCTATAGAAGAATATTCAACTTTGTTTTCCTATTCAGAGCTGCTGCTGGAAAGAGTCGTTGAAATTCGTATTTTCGTATTCATTTTTATCTTCTTATTCTTAGGTTTATGCTCTTACTTTTTATTTTCAGCTTAATTTTCTCCATGTTCTCGGATGGTTAGAAGTGTACCAAACAGTTACGGTTTCCCTAATCAATGGAAAAGGTTTAAAGTTACTTATTAATTTTATAGGAATAAAGGTCGGCCGCTCAGCTTAGAAGTGATGGACTGTGGGTCATATTCATTTATCATTTATCTTTTCTTGATCATCTGCAAACATGGACACTTATACTTCAACAGGGTGGAGAGTAGTTTTATCATTTAAAAATACATGGTAAGGGAATTTTGCCCGGGTTCAACAGATAAATTCCTTTGACCCAAAACCCTGAGATCAAATTCCCTGGTGCTGCTGATTTGGTCCAGAACTTACTTAAAAGCTCTTCAATTCCAGCATTGCTAACTTACAACTAAGATACTTTTTTGATGCTGTGCTGTAAAAGTTGATTAAATACTTAAGTATTTCTCGGAAATATTTAAGCATGTTGTGAAATAATGAGAAGTATGTTTGGAAAACAAATCAAAGCATGTCATTGAATTTCTCAAATTATAATTATTTATAGTTTTATTTATAACTTAATTATTTTTCGAGGCAAACCGTATTACCACACACTACTTTACCACTGGCTCTCTGGTGTGTTCTTTTGAACACGAAATTCAATGGAAGTGTGTCGCACTGTTGCACCACTTTGAATCGCTTCAATTGCTATACATAACTTCCTGTCGATCCTATTCCGAAGATTGTTTACATGTTTCTTATCACATATATTTGGCGTCTGAAAAGTTGTTTGATAAGTACACAGATACCTATTAACAAAGCCTAGCCAACTAACATGAAAAAAGGTGAGCCATCTTTCCCGTTTGTAAGAGATAGATGGTCATGCCGTTCATCAAATTAATATGGCATTTAAGAATTAACAATCAGAAATAATGTTAAACAACTTGTTAAAGAACGGTTGCAGAGTTGTAACTTTAGCAGATCAGTAAATACAGTTCACTCCCTTGCAGCGTCATTGGTTTGTATCTCTTTCAAAGATATATATATATATATATATATATATATATATATATAGTATATCATAAATATGGACTAGAGTACTAAATTAATAATAAGTACGTAACTATTATATATATATAAGGTTAATGTAATATAGAAGAAATGTCTATAGTGATGGATATAAAATAAACATATATAGGTTATATATATATATATAGTATATATATATATATATATATATATATTTAGTACTCGGATAATATATATAATATATATATATTATCATCATAGGTATATATATATTATTATATATATATATATATATGAGTAGAGTGAGAAAATTGAAGAATGGAGAATCTGCAGCTATAGATTAAATTACTGGCGAAATGATCAAGAACGGAGGCGAGTTGGTGAGTGGATTTGGAAGTTGTGTAACAAAGCTTTTATGGAGGGCTTAGTTCCGAGGGATCGGGGAAGAGCAGTAATACTACCCTTATATAAGGGTAAAGGGACAAGGGTAACTAAAGGAATTATAGGGGAATTAGTTTATTGAGTGTTGTAGGGAAGAAATATGCTGGAATTTTGGTCGAAAGAGTGCTTCGAGTGACTGAGGGGTTGATTGGTGAAGAGCAAGGTGCATTTAGAAGTGATAGAAGATTTGTGGATCAAATCTTTACATTAAAACAAATGATCGAGAAAACGAGAGAGAAGAAGAATAAATTGTATTTAGATTTTATGGATTTGCAACAGGCGTATGATAGGATTATTAGGGAAGCTCTATGGCATGTGTTAGTGATATATGGTGTTGGTGGTAGGTTTGTGAATGGAATCAAAACTATGTGTGACGACAGTGAAGCGTGTGTAAGAATAAATGGAGTTGAGAGTAATTGGTTTAATATTAATAGCGGAATGAGGCAGGGATGTGTTATTTCCCCTTGGTTATTCAATTTGTATATGGATGGGGCTCTAAAAGAATTAGAGGTGGGGGGTGGCAGGGGAAGGTGTTAGAATGATAGAGAATGGAAGAGAGTGGAGGATGAGCTACCTATTATATGCGAATGATTTGGATTTGGGTATCGAATCTGAAGAGAGATTGAGAGGATTGGTAGAGGGATTTGGTAGAGGGGTTTGGTAGGGTGTGTAAAAGGAGGGGTTTGAAACTAAATCTAGATAGGAGTAAGATTATAGTAGAGAGTGAGGACAATCCACGCTGTGAAGTTATGTTAGACGGTGGGCAACTGGAAAATGTATCTAGCTTAAATATTTTGGATATATGTTGAATGAAAAGGAAATGGATGATGCAGAGTGTAGTAGGAAAGTTGTGAATTTTAGTAAGTTGGCTGGAACAATTAATTCCTTGGTGGATGTAAAAGGACTAAGTCTTGAGCTCGAAAGGGTCTTACATGAGGGTATATTGTTACCTGTATTAATATATAGTAGTGAAACTATGGTCTGGAATAAGTGGTATAGATTTAGAGTACAATGTGCTCAGATGGACAACCTTAGGGGCATGCTAGATGTGAGAAGAATTTACAAAAATTAGGAATGAACGCATTAGTAAGTTGTGTGTGTAAAGAAGGAAGTAAATAAGAGAATAAAGGAAAGTACATTTAGATGGTTTGTTCATGTGGAAAGTATGGATGATAATCGGTTGGTTAAGCGGATGCATAGTGGTGGGTGTTTTGGGAGTCGACCGGGTGGGAGATCGAAGAAAACGTGGACTGAGTCAGGAAAGGAATGCCTGGAGTAAAGGAGTGTGAGTTTAGCAGAGGCGAGAAGAAAGGTGCATAATAGGAGTGTAAATGGCTGGGTTTTTTGAGGGGATATGATTGTGGTCCAACTGGGCCAAGGGATGAACCCCACATTGATGAGATGCCATAGTGAGGATCGAGTCGCGGTGCCTACGTGAAGCTCTAAGGGTAGATTTTTCTGGCAGCGACGAGTTCCCACTAAGCGTATAAAGATGGCAGTAAGGATGGGCTTCCTTTCGACTTGCGACATATTCTTCTACTACTTTTCTGTTTCCGGTGCATGTTTCTCACCTTACCTCCAAGTCCTTGGGGAGAGAAAGGTATATATATATATATTATATATATATATATATATATATATTATATATATATATATATATATATATATATATATATATATATATATATATATATATATATATATATATATATATATAATATGGAGAAAAGGTTAATCTATATTTGAAACCGAAATATGAAGAGGCCTCGTAGAGTAATTGTTGAGAAGTAATGGTTAACAAATAATGAGTAAAGCCTTTACTAATGAACCAAATTTTCCTAATCCTCTGTAATATATAATCATCCTTATTAATATTGAACTAGCAAAAATAGATTAACTTTTTATTTTTAATCTTGAAATCCCTACTAAAAACCTTTATGTGAAATATTTCTATAGAAATGAAACGAATGCGACAGCCTCCTCCAATCTCTCTCTCTCTCTCTCTCTCTCTTCTCTCCATCCTTCTGCTCTTCTCTCTCTCTCTCGTCTCTCTTCTCTCTCAGTCTCTCTCTCTCGTCTCTCTCTCTTCTTCCTCGTCTCTCCGTTCTCTCTCTCTCTCTCTCTCTCTCTCTTTTCTCTAGTATATGACTATTGAGTCAAGACAACTAATTCCCTTTTGTAAAAAACTTTAAACTAAACTATTAATATAATATATATATATATTTATATATATATATTATATATATATATATATATATATATATAATACTTATATAATATATAATATATATATATATTTACAAAGTTCTTTCTGTGTTGGAGACACAATTAATATTTAGTTTATTTATTGTTTTTATTTACTATATAAATATAAATATGTAAATAATTTATTATCGGACTAATTTACCAAGTTTCCGCATAGTATAATAAATAGAAAATTAACTATGAAATATATATATATATAATTATAATATATATATATATATATATAAATAATATATGATATATATATTTATAGTATATATATATATATATGTATATATATATATATATATATATATATATATATATATATATATATACTATATAATATATTATATATATATATATATATTATATTGACTACGGATTATAAATATTTTAGTATATATATAATATATATATATATATTATATAATATAGGTATATATATATATATAGTATTAGTATATATATATATAGTATATATATAAGCTACTATATTAATATTCTATATATATATACGTATATAATATATATTATATATCTACTATATAATATAATATATAAGGTATATATATAATTATATGTATATTATTCATATAACGAAAAAATAATTTGTTTTAAAATAACATAGATTATATATATATATATATATATATATATATATACATAATATATATTTCTATATATACTATATATAATATATATATATATAAATATATATATATATATATATTATATATATAATATATATATAACTAATATGTGCATATATATATATATATATATATATATATATATATATATTATATATATATATCTATAATATATATATATACTATATATATACTATATATATGATATATTAAATAATATATTATATATTATATATATATAGTATATATATAATGTTGTGTGTGTTGTGTGTGTTTTGTGTTTTTATGTGTGGGTGTGTTTATGTGTGTGTGTTTAGTGTGTAGTGTGTCTAGGTGTGTGGGTGTCTAGGTGTGTGGTGTGTGTGTGTGTGTGATGTGTAGTGTGTGTGTGTGTGTGTGTGTGTGTGTGTGTGTGTGTGTGCTGTGGTGGTTTTAAAGGTTGCAGTCAAAACGAACTATTTATTAACTTTAGCAGTTTCAGATGTTTAAAGAAAAAGAGGCCCTACTAAATTTAGCGCCAATGACCAATTTCCCTTAATCGTCGATATATTCAATAGGTTATCCTTAAAAATGCTTGCAAAATGCGTTTTCTACTAGCAAAGGCCAAAAAATATATTTCAAGGGTAACATTAATATTTATAATTTAATTTAAATAATTCTTATTTCGCATTTTTATGTTCGATCACTAGAATTCAATAAATCAGGGCAGGGGTAAGGGGGCAGAGCCCCCATTGAACATAAACTTTTAACAAAATGCATTTAAAATACTTTTGTGAAAATTATTAGTTTTCCAGTTATCTACCATTTTAACTCGAGATTTAATATTTATTAATTTCTTATTCATGCTACCAATTATTTTACCCGCTGAACCCTAACATTAAATTGTTATATAGATTATTTTGAACAATAAAACAATTAATCATTCAATTACAAAAAAATAACTAGGGCGTCCAACTCAGAAAAGGTCATATATCATATATATATATATAGTATATATACTATATATATATAAATATATATATATACTATATACTAGTATATATATATATATATAGTAATATTATAGTATATATTATATATATATATTGATATATATATAAATATTATATATATATATATTTATATATTAAGCGTATATATATATATATACTATACTCATATATATAACATAATATATATAATATATATAACTATATATAATATATATAATATTATATATATATTATATATATAGTATAGTAGTATATACTATATATTTATATTTTATATATATATGTAATATAATATTTAATATATAACATATACTATTATATATATATATATACTATTATATACATATATATATATAATATTATATATATATATATATATATATATATATATATTTAAATATATATATATATGTATATATATATATATATATTATATATATATATTATTTAGTATAATATAATAATAATATTGACTATATTGTATATTATATATATAATATTTATATACTATAAATATATATATAATATCTAATATATAGTATATATATTATATATATTTATATATAATATAATATAGTATATATATATTTATATATATAAAGTATAGTATATATAAATATAAATATTATAATTAATAATATGATAATATTATATAATACTATATATATATTATATATATATATATATATATAGTATATATATATAGTATATATAATATACTATAGTATATTTATATATATATATATTATATATATATATATAGTCTATATATTATATATTAGTATATCATTATATATATATATACATAGTATATATATATTATATATAATAGTATATGCGCCATGGGCTACCCCTATTTCTGAGGTCCATGTCATATCCAGAAACCCAGCTACCTTATCCGAATAGAGCTGCAGGTCTCAGAGGAAGGAAACCTGATAGAGTGTTCTGTAGTGAGTGAGTCGAGGTCATCTTACAATGAGGTGATTGACTGTTTCAGCCTCTATATTAGGCATCTTTGACAGAGTGGAAAGGTTGTACATTGGAGTTGGAACTCTGTGTCTGTATTCTTAGGTGGCGCTGGATGATGCCCAGGATTCTCAATTCACTAGAAAAGTGATAATTTATGCAATCCTTTTTGAGTATACCTTTGTGTGTCGCTGATATTCCGGGGGGGCAGGTAGATTAATAAGGTGATTTGGTGAGCAATTGTTGAGGTATTGTTGTGTAAGGTATGCGTGAATATTCTTTGAGAGAGACGAGTTGTTTGGAGGAGGGAGATGGTTCTAAAGAGTTTACTGTGGAAAAGGCAGCTGAGGAGGGAGGGAATTTTAAACGATGTATATTGTGATCTTGTATATTGGTGATCAAGTGATGGAGGATTTTGGCGGCAAATTCTGACGCCTATTTTTGAAAGATAGCCAAGCATACCTTGAGTTGCCTACGTCGAATGTAAGCAACAGGTATGGTTATCGGTTTTGTTCATCTGCATAATTATCAAGTTGTGAAATTGGGAGATTGGGGGTGGGGATGTGAGCTGTAAAGAGGTTAAACAGGAATTGGGACAAAATGGTCCGTTGAGGGACTTCGTTACTTAATTTGAACGGTTTTTTGAAATTTCCTGATAATAGTATATTTATATATATATTATTTATGCACTGAAAATTATTTAAAATAATATATATATATATATATATATATAATATATATAAGTATATATATACTTATATATATATATATATATATAAATTATATATTCTAACACCATAGTATAATCGCACGCATTAGCCATGAATTGCGGCAGTAAGGCCGTCAAGCAGTCCGCCAATTACAGTATAAGTTTTTTTTCCACATAAGTAAAAACTTTGTCCAAGTTTAATATATAATATATATATATATATATAAGTATGTAATACTATAATACATATATATATATTAATATTATTATATATATATACTATATATATATAATATATATTACTATATAGTCTATAATATATATATATTATATATAACATTTTATATATTATATATTATATATATATATATATATACTATTACTATATATAATATATATATGTAGTATATACTAACGCTAGCTGAGTAATATTAATACTATAGTATCTGATTATACTACTATATATATACTATATATACTATATATAATATATATGCAGCTGTTGCCCTTATTATTTAGAAATAGTGTACCGGCATTATTTAATTTTCTGTTGTAAAAAGTTGCTCTTCAGAAATCTGTAAGTAGGCTTAACTAGCCAGCAAATTTCACTTTCATATTTTGAGGAGATTGCATCGAGTGGACCACTTCTGAAAATAAAAATTAAAAAGAATAAATAAACAATTTCCACTTTCATATCATAATAAACAGAAACACATAATAAAAATTTACCGCAAATATTTTGAAATAACATTACAGAGCCACTCAAACTCTCTCTCAATCATGGAGCAATAAGCGCGACTGGAGACCATAATTAGTTATATTTGTATGAGCGACCAGGAGATGTAGACCACTTTGAAAAAATATCTAAATTATACATTACATAATACAATTTCTAAAGAAAATCATGTATATGACTTATTAACAACAAAACATAAAATGAAAAAGATTATGAAAGAGTGTAAGAAATTTGAAGAAAAAGACAGGGATAGATTAGTTTAACATTTAAACGAGATATCTTACGCCTGGCAGCGTATCTAATTATCAACGAAACATTTAAAATTAACAATATTACGTCGCAAATACGTTGAATTGGAAACGAAAAAGCTTACATCACATAAGACGTAACAGCAATGTCACATATACAACGTATGTGTGATGGGACGAGTGCAACGAACATTAACGTCGCTGTGATGTTTTTGCAACCAACTGTGCTATATAGGTGGCAGCAAAAAAAAAATTTTTTTTTGTTGGCCAGTGTTATTTATTATTATTATTATTATTATTATTATTATTATTATTATTATTATTATTATTATTATTATTATTATTATTATTATTATTATTATTATTATTATTATTATTATTATTATAATTATTATTATATTATTATTATTATTATTATGATTATTGATTATATATTATTATTACTTATTATTATTATTAATTATTATTATTATTACTTATTATTATTATTATTATTATTATTATTATTACTTATTATTATTATTATTATTATTATTATTATTATTATTTATTATTAATTAATTATTATTTTATATTATTATTATTATTATTATTATTATTATTATATTATTATTTTATTATTAATTATTATCTATTATTTATTATTATTATTAATTATTATTATTACTTATTAATATTATTATTATTATTAATTATTATTATTATTATTAAATTATTATTAATTATTATTATTATTATATATTATTATTATTATATTATTATTATGATTATTATTATTATTATCATTATTAATTATTTTATTATAGATTAGTAGTATTAGTAATTTTGTTTATTAGTTGTGAGAATTGTTATAATTTTTTGTAATAGTTGATTATTATTATTATTACTATTATTATTATTCATTATTATTATTATTATTATTAATTATTATTATAATTATTATTAATTTTATTATTAATTATCTATTTTATATAATATTAATTAAATTATTATTATTACTTTGATTACATTATTATTATTATTATTATTAATTATTATTATTAATTATTATTATTATTATTATTATTATTATTATTATTATTATTATTATTATTATTATTATTATTATTATTATTATTATTATTATTATTATTATTATTATTATTATTATTATTATTATTATTATTATTATTATTATTATTATTATTATTCCAATTGTCAGAGCCTCATTTTTCTCGCACGCAATTTCATTCCTTCATTCCTTGCGACTCTCTCTTCCCTTTAATTTTGAAATTTTTTTACGAGTCTTAAGATAAATTTATTTTCTTTTCAAAAAAAGTTTATATTCAGTTGGCACTGAGCTCTTCAAATCTTTTTTTTGAATCGAAGATGCTCTTGACCTTATTCTGAAGGCGGTCATAATAAATTTTTAGGAGAAAGTTTGCTACATAGGTAATGAAAAATGATATGTTTTTTCAATTCTTTTTTATCTTTCTTCCAAAAAAGTCATGGTTTTTTTATGTTTTTTATTCCGTTTGAAATGAATTTTTTTTTAATCTGTTTATGTTACTTTCATAATTGTTTTCAATTCATATCAACAGCTTTTACATTTTATTTGTTACTCTGTTCTTACTTTGTTTGTTTTCATTTATTTCTCCTTACGTGGGAATTATCTTAAGAAATATTAAATATATGTACTTAATTTCTGAAAATAACTAGAAAGTTAGATTTGGTAAATTAATATAAAAATATTGATAATTTGTGAATAACTGATAAAATTAATGTTTCTTAATTAATTTCGTAAGCTTAGAATTTGTTTATCAAATTTTAGTAACAATAACTCCTCGTTTTTTAAGAAATATTTTAAAGTTATTAATTAAATATTTTTTTAACATGGCACTTTGGGATATGACCAATTTTAAAGGCTTCTTGCCTTTATTTCAAAATTTGTTAAATTAATTTGTTGTTATTATCATTTTTGTATTTCCTATTAATGATGTATTTGCAATTAATATTATTGTTATTGCTGTCGATGTTATTCTTGTAGTTGTTTTTGCGGTTGTATCTCTTTAATTTAATTACATTGCAATATACATTACGTTTTCCAAGAGAGGAAGATGTTTCTTTCCTAAACTTTCTCTTCTTTTACTTTCCTGTCAACTTTAGTTCTTGAATTATCATTTAACTTTCTCATTATTTGTGATTTATTAGGTTATTGCTTTATTGCTTATTTGTCTTTTCAATGGCTACTAATTTCGATTATTGGGAAAGAGCAGTTAATGCATGACTACACAACTTATTCCTAAGCGAATACTGATAATCCCACTCCATAAATTCAAATTTCACGTAGTATTTTCAAATTGCAGTTTATGACTATATTCAACATAATTCACGAAGTAATATTTATTCGCTAAACAATATATGGGAAATGAATATACTATATATAATATAATTATATACTATAATATAAGTATATATTTATATGTATAATATATATATATATATATATACTAGTATATATTATATTATACTATATATAATATATATAGTATATATTATAGTATATATATATATCTATATAAATATGATATATTATAACATCATATATCTATATAATATATATATATATAGTATATATATATATATATTATATATATATATATACTATATATGATATATTATAATTATAGTATATATATATATTATATATATATATAGTATATTATTTATATATATTGGCCAGATTACTTGCGGCAAGAATTGAAAATGCAAATCATTGTTTTTTTTTTAAAGTCTTATCTTTTTATTAGATATATATATTTTCCAAGATATATATATAATATATATATATATTATATATATATAATATATTTATATATAATATATATAATATATATATATATATATATACCATATTATATATATATTATTATATATTATATATTT
>JABUQX010083280.1:0-2500 GCA_015478945.1 Trachelipus rathkii | reverse complement strand
TTTGAAGTGATTTTTTTTTATCTGTTTCTGCGACTTTTATTATTGCTTTTATTTCCTATCAACAGCTTTTGGATCTTATTTGTTGTGTCTGTTCTTACTTTGTTTGTTTTTATTTTTATTTTCCTTACGTGATAATTTTCTTAAGAAATAGAAAATGTATGTACATAATTTTTGAACATTACTATAAAATGAGATTTGATAAGTTAATTTAAAAAATTTGATAATTTGTGCATAACTGATAAAATTGATGTTTCTGGAGTTATGCGGAAGGTTAGACTTTGAGAGTCAAATATTTGTAAAAATAACTCCTTTTTCAAAAATATTTTAAAATCGCTCATTAAATTTTTTTTTCTTAAGATAGCACTTTGGGATATGAACAATTTTTAAAGTTTCTTTCATTTATTTGAAAACTTTTTAAATTAATTTTTATTTTTATCATTTATTGATAAATTTTAAAAACTGTGAAGTAACAAATTTTTATTGTTACGTGTTCTTTAGAAAAAATATAATTATGACCAATGACAAAATAGGTCTCTTTTGCTTGAATATTGATAATTATATCATAGAGGTTTGTACAACCTTGACACCAGAATCATCTAGTCTCGCAAATGGACTCTCGATTAATTGCTTTTTTTTCATCTCAGTATTTTGTTTGTTTTACACGTTTAGCTCTATTTTTATTATTTTTGTCTGTTTTTGCTATTACTTTCCGAATCCAAATAATATTATATTTGTAAAGTTTAGAACCAGATGATTTCGCACGTAGTCTTTGTGTATTTTTACAAAGAAAACTTTTTCATTATTATTATTATTATTATTATTATTATTATTATTATTATTATTATTATTATTATTATTATTATTATTATTATTATTATTATTATTATTATTATTATTATTATTATTTTTTTTATTTATATTGTTATTATTGTTGTTGTATTTTATCTTATTTTATTATTATTATTATTAATATTAAATTACTATTATATTATTATTTATTATGTATTTTATTATTATTATTATTATTATTATTAAATTATTATCATTATTATGAATTTCATTGTTTTTATTATTATTTTTTCTAAATTATTAATTATTATTTTGATTATATTTTATACTCAATTATTTTTATTATATTATTTATTATTATTATTATTATTATTATTATTATTATTATTATTATTATTATTATTATTATTATTATTATTATTATTATTATTATTATTATTATTATTATTATTATTATTATTATTATTATTATTATTAAACTTATCATTTAAAAATCTATCCTTCACACTGAAAGAAATAATTTCCCCATACATATTAGTGTTGAAGCGCTTGACAGAATATCTTAATATGAATAACATTCTTAACGACCTTCAATTTGGCTTTAGGAAAAATAGGTCTACAACTGAAGCCCTTGTTTGTTTGACGGAAAAAATATATGAAAATATAGAACACAAAAACTCATCTGCGCTTATTTTATTGGATCTTACAAAAGCTTTTGATACAATAGATCATCGTATACTTCTGAGAAAAATGTATAAAATGGGAATTCAGGGAAATACACTACAATGGTTTAAAACATATCTAGAAGGAAGATCACAGTATATCAAATTGGGTGAAATACGCTCGGATAAACTGCAAATAAATTGTGGTGTTCCACAAGGATCTATACTTGGCCCTTTACTATTTACTCTTTATACTAATGACATATTTAACTCACACGATTCTTTCATGGTTGCTTTTGCCGATGACATGTCAATATTAATAAGTGATAAAGATCCAAACATCCTATCAGAGAAAACGATAGACACATTAAATAAGATTGCAACATGGATCGATTACAACAAACTTACACTAAATGTACAAAAAACTTCATACATTCTTATTAGCAATAAAACTATAACTGATAATTTCAACATAAACATAAAAGGAGTTGAACTGAAAAGAGACACATATGCAAAAATACTTGGGGTAATAGTTGATGAAAAATTAACATTTAAAGAACATATTAAACAGTTAGTGAGTAAACTAGCAAAGTACATGTATATACTAGACAAATTAGCAAAATACATTCCTCTATATATACTGAAAAAGATATATAATGCTCATGTGCATCCACTTTTACTATATTGTCTCCCAGTATACGGCATAGCAAATAAATCAGTTATTCAACCGCTTATAACTATGCAAAAACGTTTTATACGACTCCTAAGCGCTGCTAGAAGCTTCTATGATCATACAACACCTTTATTTAAAAAACTTAAAATACTGCAGTTCGAAGATCTGTTAAAGCTATCTCTTTTAAAAGAGCAGCATAAGATCATAAATAATAAAGCCTGTAACTTATTGTTATCTAATTATCAAAATAATCAAAATCGAAGAAGTAGATAGAGCACTACGAAATAGTTCACATATGAACCCCCCTTTATTTAGATTAGAAAAAGCTTGACAAGCAGCAGGCTATAAAGGTGTTAAACTTTATAACGAATTACCG
>JABUQX010083279.1:20000-35819 GCA_015478945.1 Trachelipus rathkii | reverse complement strand
AACAAGTTTTTAATTGTAAAATCCTTTGTTTTTTATAACACTGAGGACTAGTGTAGATAAGACACGTTTTGACACAGTTACAGAGAAGTAATATGGATAAGGGCGCGTATGATGTATGGCTCCTCTCGAATCCTTTTGACTTCTCTAGGACTGCCAAAAAGTTTTGCCAAGAGTTGTCAGGAAACGTTACACCAGGGATAACTGGACTTATGGCGGACAAGCTCGTTTCATAGCGATGTTTCGCTTTTGATTTCCCTGCAGATCAGGTTAGTGTTTGTATCGAAGAGTAGTTAGTTTGTCACAAGCCAAGAGCACTCGACCTACGATGCGAGGGGTCCCAATTGAAGAGAGGTGGAGATAATGAGTATTCTGTAGAGTAAGATGAATTAGTTCGATGCCACGAAGAGACAAAAGACTGATTCGCAGTTTTTCAAATGCGCTTAAGTTTATAGAGATCTGATATCCATCAAACAACAAGCAATGCTAATTGAGCCTGTATATCGAAGAGATGTCAGAGTTCAGGAGGAGAGAGAGAGCGAGATTTGGTTTATTAGAATTCTGAACTGTTTGCATTTATTTTTTAGTTTTTCAGGAGGGAATCGCAAGAGAAATGAGAGAGGGTAAGTAGAAATTGAGAGAGAGATGAGAGAAGAGGATGACGTAAATTTGAGATATCTAGATGTACTATCTATCATCAGTTCTGACTATTATTGCATATCGTATTCTAGATAACTATCTATGACTAGTCTATCTGATCTGTATTCACGTATTTCATCGTACATCATGAGAAGAGATGAGATAGGTCTTCTATGAGCATATTCGTAAATTCTAATGACTGAGTAGAGCGATTCTATCTATCTAGCTGATCTAATCTTAGCAAGGATCCGGTAATTCTCATCTATCTATCTATCTACTCTATCTATCTAATATCTATCTATCTATCTATCTATTCTATGCTTCAAGAGTTTCCACTGTTAACTTGTTAATAATAATATTTTGTGATTTCAGATTATATAATATTGTAACATTTTAACCGAATTATAGTTTGGTAGTTGAAGATAAAAGAAAATGTGTTCAATTCATTCGATAGTGATACAAACAGAAGCCGAACTGGCTTTACCTCCTGGTTGCTTCTCGTAGCCATTGCAACATGCAAAGTGACCCTTGCCTTCAGAACAGGTGTACGAGAGATGAGAAAGGAACATAATTGTCTTCTCCAAAAATTCCAGGAATGTTCCTTTACATGCAACCTAATATAGTTCAATCTTTCCCCTTAGTAACGTCGTAGAACTTGAAATCTTTATTCTCCATGACATACGGCATAACGAAAATAATTGCACAGCAATTTGCATTTCTAGGATTACCTCTTTCTGTTTCTACCACTGCGGTCTAATTATATTGTTGGTATTTGCAAAAAAAAATCGTTAACTTAAACTTTGCTCGCCTTTTTCCTCTCTAGTTATGCTTTTGCCAATGATGCTCAGACTTGCCCATGTTTACCCTTCTGTCTAATTTTTATGTTTCCAATCCCTTCTCCTCGCATGCATTGACGCGTAGCTGACTTGCTATTACTTAATTTTGTGCTTTCATACTCTCTATTTCATGTTGACGACTTTGATGGAACGCTTACGTGACCCCTAACGCCACTGAGCTAAAGTATGTACCGCCCTCCAACTCATGTATTAAAATAGAATGCCTACATGTCGTTAATCTGTCTTCTCACAGCGAATAGGACATTTTTATTTATCCCTCGCTCTCATGATCTAGCTACAAGAAGGCAAAGTCTTTGATCAACCCACTACACAGAACCATACTAGGGTCAACCGTGTAGGGAGAACTCTTTCTCGAGGCTGCCACCATTCAAAGTACTTACCCGAGGCGTGAGTGTAAAAAGTTTCTTGTGTAAGCACACTGTTATCCTCGTTAACCCCGTCAAACTTCCTCCACGTTTCCGGAGTTTTCCCTGTCTTCCGCTAAATGCTGAATACGCCCGCCCTCATACTATACCTGTGACTGAAAGTTGACCAAGGGCGGACTCCCCTCAAACAATTCACTTTTATTACCCTTTTTTTTGAATCTATTCGTCCCCAACAGGTAGATTTTGAAACCTCTAAACTCTTCTAACTTAATATCTACGGGTTTGTACCATCTTCTTCGAAGTAAGAAGAAAACAATTTTTGCATGTGTACATGAAGATTTACTTATTTTTTTTTTTTAATTTTTTTTTTTTTTTTTTTCTTTTTTGTTTTATTTCTTTTAAGTTTTCTCTTTTCCTCTTTTTCATTTGTATCCATTTCTTATGTTAAGTGCTCCCGTATTCAGAGTTTTGGGGTTAATACTTAAGCCTCCTTATTTAAACATTATTAAACCTTTTAAAACCACGTGGTCCGGTAACAATGGAGCGTAATCTATTTCATGTTTAGTCTGTCGCGCTTAGTATGGACATATAACCATAATGTGATATCGTTTCTGTACAGATATGGCCCACAAAAGCCTTTAATTTCTAAAAGTCTCCATTCTTGTCTGTAAATACCTGGTACTTGTATTATACTTTTCTACCTGAACAAATAGGTGTTCTTTGAATTTTTACTTTATCTCGAGTTCATTCTATTATAAAGCTTTAATCCTTAGTTGCAGACAGTACGTAATTATCCACCGATCCATCTTTTTAAATTATTTACTAGTAATAGATAAGTTTCCTCAGAAATTCTTTTTCCTGATCTTTCCAAAAGCTGTTTTTCTATTCTTTTCATTTAAGAACCTTCTCATTTATCTTACTCTATACTCCTCTCTCTCTTCTCCCTCTCTCTTCTCTCTTCTCTTCTCCTTCCTCTCTCTCTCTCTTCATCTCTGCTCCTTTCTTTTAATATCTTAATTTCAACTCATATGACTCTATTATCTATCATAATTACCCAAATATATTATATATATGACCCTACTCCATCTACTATTCTAAGTGAATAATTTATAACTATTACATATTATAACTAATAAAAATTAATAATTCCAACTTATGCTAATATAAATGATAATATTATGTCGAGTTCCCTCACCCATGCTCAACGCTTGCAAATAAACGGGGTAAGCATCCAAGTTATCATATCATAAAGGTCTCGGTGCGATGAATAATGTTACTTCCTTGTTTTTGATATTCAGCGCACAAAATATAATTAGTAACTAATATAATGATATTTTTACATTAAATCCGTTATGTATAAAGCATTTGTACAATTGTGCTTAGGACCTAGAAGAAAAATTAATCAATTAATAATTTTACATGGATATATACTTTTTCTAGATATCAATAATAAAAATCTGAAATTTTAACACAAAATAGCCCATTGGTGAAATTAAATAAATCACTTTAGAAGTGATTGAGAAAATAGTGATTTATAGTGAAAGAAGTGAAAAGTAAATAAATAAAATGAAAAGTTAGATAAAAAGGATTTACATACTAACTTCCCTTTAAATGAACGGGAAGTTCCAATTGCAGTGATCACATCTCTAGTGTTTTATTCCTTATACACCTTTGCTTCCCTTTTCATGACTTACGGAGCATGTTCGGTAAGTAACATGTAGTATTGTAGTTTCTTATGTAGAAAGGAACATTCCAGTTTTATTATTTGTTGACTATCCTGTTAAAAAATTTTATATCTTGTTTTTAGAGGGTATTGATGGTTTATGTTTTGTGGATTATTATGTAAAATTAAATGCTGAGTTTTCAAGGTGCCCTTCAAATACACGAATTAAATAATAATAAACACAGCAAGGAATTCATTTTGTCATAAAACTCTTTTATAAGGTCCTCACTTCGTATGTTGAATAATTACCATAAGACTTCCACACCAATATTTAAAAAATATTTATTACTACCTTTGTTTGCTTGTGGTTTTATTTAAATATAACAGTAGGCAACCTCAAAACCTCTCCATTACTTGTGTCACAATTTCTTGGCGTTATCTCTTTCTATTTCTTGACAACTATAAATTATCAAAAGGATCACATTTGTTAATCTCTCTAAGGCAAGCGTTCAAGAGAGGTAATGTATTCTAAGGTCGTGCCTATTTGGAAAACTACTTCTTCACCGTAAACCTCCCATGTTTTCTTGCCCTTGATTTTTTAGTATTAGTACGTCTGTTCACAATATATGTATGGAGTACGGCGATAAACATATCTGAGTAGAAAGAGTTGGCTGAAGCCAACAGAATTTTGATCTATTCTTTTAGATTATTTTAGATCACTATCAATATATATATATAGGTTCTTTTTCTTTTCTCTTTGTTTAACTCTTTCTTTACTTTTCTAATGCGGTAATTTTAATAAATAACTTTACAGCCATTTCTCGTTTGCCACTCCATGAAAATACTATATTACGCTATACTATGCTATACAATGAAACAATGCTCTTCTGAATCTCTCTCTCTCGCTCTCGTCTTCTCTCTCCTCTCCTCATCTCTTCTCAATCTCTCTCTCCTCTCCTCCTCTCCTCGTCTGTTCTCTCTCTCTCCTCTCTCCAACACTAGGTTTTATTCTTTCGCAGTTCCAACTCGTTTGACAATCCCAAGACTTATGGAACCGACCATGCTCAAATCTTACCAATTGTAAACATCGAAACAGAGCGAAAAGATCTATTAACTCGGCAGCTTCATCCTTTTTCAAAACTGTTCACTTGAATCGCTGTGAAAACTTTAAAAAAAACCAGAAAAAAATTATTCGTGTGGCACTTGCAGACCTATTGTAATTGGGGAGCATTGCGACCGTGAGTTACTCCCTACTCCTTTAGCTCACGCGACGCTCTATATATTCTACTATCCCTACCATATACAACTATTAATTTACATACTATTAATATATTATATAGATCCCTAATTATAAATATATTTTAGTCTAATTTTTATATATATATACACTGATTATGGGAATTTTATAGTTATATTTGTAATAGATAATGATAATTTATATATAATATTATAAATAATATAATACTTATATATATTATATATATATATAGTAGTATTTAATAGTTGTATTATATTTCTCAGTGTGAAAATGCGAAATATATTCAATTGATCCCATGAAACAATGCCCCCCTCAGGTACTTGTAGAAATCGCTTAGCCGCCGTGATATATTAGTATATTATAAGAGTAACTTATATTATATAGTATATATATATATATATATAATACATATATAGATAGGTATATTATAGTATATAGAGTGAGAGTAGTAAATATATATAGACACTTATAAGCAGGGTTTTTTGGAACTTTTTTCCGGGTTTTTAAAAATAATGCTAGTTTAGGGTTAATTTAGGGTTTAAGTTTGGTTAGGTTTCCCCGGTTAGGGTATAGGGTTACCCAAAAAATTTGGGTTGCCGTATTTACCCTAAAATTATTTAAAATAACGATACAATTTAAAGTATTGATTTCGATCCTGAGTCAACTGCCTTATAAATAGCATATATATAATAGTATAATATAATATATATAATATATATATATAATTATATATATTATTATATATGAAGTATATATATATTATAAATATATATAATATATATATATATATATATATAGTAATATATATTATATTAATAGCTATACCATATATATATATCTTATAATATATATATATATATATATATGATAATATATATATATAAATACTAGATATATTATATATATATATATATATTAATAAAAATAGTAATATATATATATATATGATATTATATACAGTACATAGCGATAATATGGAAATTTAATCTTACTTAATCTTTTTAATCCTATGTCTGATTACTACTATGACTTCACAAGGAACACATCATAAGTATGTTTATTTTTTTTCTTCTATTGTGATATATTGGTGTTCTTCTCCTCTTGTAGCTTTTTTAAACTTAGAACTTTGACATTCTTAAATAATTTTGAAAGCTTTCGATAAGATGTTTTTATGTTTATTATAAAGCTTTGACGATCAAACTGAAGGCTTTTGGTATGTATTATTGTTTGTATAGAATAACATTATATATTTAAAGTCATATTCAATATTTTTATAGATTTTTAAAACATTATAAAAGAACCGTTCTTTCCGATTGAATTTATAACAAGTAAGTTATTGAATGTTCTGATTCATCAATTATCTTCTTACTACTGTTCGTTAATGACCTTTATTAGTAATTTCTTCACCTATGCAGTATTATGTGTTTGACGTCACCATATATTTTTTTCATTTCATTAAAAAACAAAAAGTTGTAGTGCATTTATAAATTAGATAGAGCTTGAACTTAACTTCGTAAAGATAGATTTAATTAAATTGGAAAGTAAAAACAATTCTTAAGTTCAGTTTTTAACCACCCTAGATGTGAGAGTAGGACTCCAACGAAGGCCGGATAAGACCGTTGTAAAATTGAAGCATCAGCGGTCTTAGTCACAACTATTATACCGTATCTTACTGGAGGAATCACATTTTTCAGCCATTAACTCAAGTTTATTCACCTCAAATTTTACACCTCAAGTTTGTACACCTCAAGTTTTATTGCTCTCTCTGCTTAGCTACGTCATATGTCCCCGTGCAAAATACGCATCACACACATGAAATCACAATATACAGTATTACCCTTTACGTACTGATATATATATATATATAGAGTATATATTATATATATATATGTGTATATATATAGTATACATATATTGTTAGTATATATATAGATACCATATATGCCAGTATATATATATATATATATATATAAGTACTATATATATATAGATATGATAAATATAAATAAACTATATATAATAGTATATAATTATTATATTAGTATAATCTTTACATATATTAGTATAATATAATATATATATTATATATAAGAATAAATATATATATATATTATCATAATTTACATATAGTATAGTTATATATATTATATATAATATAGAATTATAGTATATTATATAATACTATACTTATTGTTTATTATAAGATTATTATATATATATATTAGGTATATATAGTTTTATAATATATTAGAGTATATTATATATAGGATAATATATATATTATAGGGTAATGATAGCGTTAGAAAAAGACTTAATATGTAAGATTATATATATATATATATATAATAGTATATATAAATATACTATATATATATATATATATATATAATATATATATATATCTCGCGTGATTTCTCTATGTGAATATAAAATTAAAGACGAAGCATATAGATTCTGTTTTGGTCCCTAAATGTAAACTGCTTTTTCATTATACGAAGGCAAGAAAGGGAAAGACGCTTCATTACAGTTGAGAGTGTATAAGGAGATTAGTTTCGCTTTGGAATCACTTAATCCACAAAATGCCGTTTTTGATTTTTAATATATTTGTAGTCCACAATTTTTTTGGATAGAAGAAGAGCGAAGCAAAATTTTCATAATAGTAATAATAAATAATAATAATGATTAATAATTAATGAATAATAATAATAATAATTTTAATAATAATAATATAATAATAATTAATAATAATAAGTAATAATAATTTAATAAAAATAATATAATATAATTATAATAAAAATAATATAAAGATATTATAACAAACAACAACCACAGCAACAACAACAGATAAAAGTGTTAGTACATACTAAAATAATAATAATAATAATAATAATATAATAATAATATTAATAATAATACATAATAATTAATAAATAATTTAACTTTTGCTAATATATATATAATATATATATATAATAATATATGTATATAATATATAGTATAATATATATGAGATAAGATAGATGATAAATATAGTAATATAATAATATTATATATAATAATTAATAAATAATTGCTTTCCTGTTTATATATATATTAGATATATCTATTTATTATAGAATAGAAAATTATATTATGATATATTAATTATTTTATAAAATAGAATAGGTTACTGAATTTATATATCTTATGTATATAATCTTATATATATTATAATCTATATATATATATATATATATACTCTATATATTATTAAATGATTTATTAAATATAATAATTAATATATTATTATAATGCGATTATTCATTCATAATTATATTAATATAAAATAATTTGCATTTTCAAAACAATTTATCTTAATAATTATATATATTATATATATTTGATTAAAATATTTATATAAATATCTATATATTATTATATATATAAATATTATATATATTATTACTATATAATTATATATATATAATTATTATAATTATATATTATATATACTATAGACTATATATTAATCATTCACCTGCCTTCTGTTTCCCCCAAGAAACTCGTGTGGTTAAGGGCGTAACTGCACCCTTAACAGAAAGTTAGATTAGTATTAATCTACTGACGTCACTTAGTCCGAAAAAAAAAGCTCTAACCTAACCAGTTCATCCCCCTTTTATACCTATTTAGTTGAGAACTATCGTCGCAGGTCAGAAAATGCCACCCTAGAACTTACACCGGACCGCGAATCGGACCCCTCACTATTGGGTTATATTTCTGGCAATGTCGGATGGTGTTCATATCTGACCCAGGTGAGCCAAACAAACATCATAAGTATCCCCTGCACTCAAAACCTTCGATGAATTTTCACTACTTCCCACATTATGCACCTTTATTTTCTTCATCGGCCTTTGCCAAAATCTTACAACGTTCTCCCCTCCAGGTTGCATTCCTCATTACTGACCTCAATCCTACTTTTTCTATTCATCGGTCTCCCAAGTCGACTGTTCCATGATTTCCCAGCACATCATCAATCTTATAATTATTTCAGCTTTAATACCTACATCGACTTAATTAATCCATCCTTTACGCAAACATTGAGCCAAAATACCATATTCATTAATTACTTTCACAATTTGTCCCTTTCATTTATTCTTTCTCTTTTATTCATTCTCTATATTTCTTCCACCACCACCAACAAACTAGTTTCTAAATACGTCTCATTCCCTATATTATTTTGAGTGTGATTTATCTATCTTCTCACCATACACACCACCCTATAACTGTGTAACTATTTCAAATTTGAACTACAATTTGTAGTCTTATTCATTTAGAATTCATATCTTTGATCATTGATATCTCTGATGTTATTCCAGAACCATATGTTTCTCACGATTTAATTATTAATTTGTCAGACAACGTTTATAATATGTGTACAGCCCATCATTCTATTTCTGCCATTTCAACTAACTTATGTCGCTACTACAATTCATCTTTGCATCATTCCGATTGTTCCCTTTATCATTTCAAAGACTATATATTATATTCTCTTAATATATATGTAAACTCAGACACATTGTCCATAGTATATCTTGAATGAGAAGAGGTACATTAGATATTTTCACAATCCGTTTATCTCATTTAACGCATACTACTCATTATCCATTTTATCTATTATTATTTATATCTAAATTTATATATATATTATTATTTATTATTATTATCTTTATTATTAGCTTAACAGACAGACCAGTATTATAGTAATAGTTAGGAGTATAAGAGAAGCATAGTTGAGATTTAAATCTTTGCCGACCCTCCTTTACACACCCGGCCACAATCTCTCTATCAAATCCTGCATCAATAAACTCTTCTTCAAGATTCTGCCCCAACAAAGCCAAATCCAATCCCCCCGCAGGTAACATAAAAATATATTTAAATAATCTCTAATTTTTCTTATAGATGAAAATATGAATTAATGAGCTACCGTCGTGCCCCCATCCTCCTCGGCACTATCTCTCAAGTCTCCGATCATGCTTCTAAAGACCACCAATTCCATGCCACCATACCTCGTCAATCCTCTAACATTTGATTCATCACCCATGTCAATGCTCGTATATACATTCTTGTGCGGAATCACCAACTAATTTCAAGCGGTCAAACGCAGGAAAATACCACAATTCTTCCATCTCGTCCTGTTCGCTTCATTCCGCTGATTAATATTATAGAACCCAATCACCTTTTCGACTTCCACTTATTCTTACACACGCTTCACATTGTCATACATACTTCATTCCATTAGAGCTTACACGAACACCATATTATCGGAGCGTAGAACACTGCCACATCTTGCCCTAATGTGATGTCGTACGAAGATATACGTTTACAAATCCATAAACTTTCAAACTTAACCTTAGTTCTCTTCTCCCTATCCCTCATTTTTCTCCCATTTGTTTCAATGTAAAGATTGATCCACACATCCTCTACACTTTCTAAACGCACCTTGTCTTCACCCATATCAGTCCTTTTCAGTCACTCGCCGCACTCTTTCGACAAAAATACCAGCATATTTTATACATCCCTAACTTTATCATCTCTTTCTATTGACATGTAGACTCTTATGATCTTTATGTTTTTACACCTTGGAGTATTGGAGCAGATTAATCTCTCAAAAAGGTTTAATTATTGCTTCAATAAAGGAAATAAAATAAATTTATGCTGATTTTATTTTTTATTATTTAACTAAAATTTTAGGAGAATTTAACATCTGCATCCTTAATTTTTGGTGTCAGTTATAATATTTTTTATAATTATATTTACCTATACTATATAATCTATATAATACTATTATATCTAAATAATAATATATATCTTATATATTATTATATTAACTATATATATCATAATCTAGTTATAATCTATCTACTATTCTATAGTACTATCATATATATATATATCTTACACTATGGAATTTACAGTAAATAATGGACAATCTATACTATATCTTATACTATATCTATATCTTATTCTATATATTAATCTATTTATTCATGTCATATAATCTACTGTATTATCTTAATTATCTTAATATATAGAGTATGTGAAGTTCAGAAGTTCATGATTTATATTTGATTAGTGGTAGATAGGGCTGGATCTGTTATGCTCATCCTTTGGATTTATTTTTAAGTTGATATGGATGGGGGTTATGATAAAGAATCGGAGGAAGAATAAGTGGGTAGGTTCAAGAGTGAAATATTATATATATATAGGATTAGTTATAGAATGATAATAAAATGGAAAGGAGTGGAGGTGATATGCTACCTGCTTTATTGTATTGGTGATGGATTGGTGTTGTGTAGGGTATCAAGAGAATGGTTGAGAGGATTGGTAGATGGAGGTGCTTATTGGATAAGTAATATGTTAGATAAGAGTAAGGTTCAATTTGTAAGGTTATGTGAGTGAGGAGAGTCCGTTATGTGAAGTTATGTGTAGATGCTACGAGAGCACTGGAACAAGTGTCTTGGAGTTTAAATTAATTGTATAGATAATATATATTGGATGAAAGGGTAAACAGTATGGATGCAGAAACGTGTAAGTAGCGAAAGCTTGTGGAAATGGTAATGATGGTGGCCTGGTTCAATAAATCGCGCTTACTATGATACAGTGGTGGATGTGAAGGCGGACTAAGTCTTGAATGCTGCTAAGGTTTGACGATAATTAAAAGATGAACATGTTGTTACCTTATAGTTAATGATTATACTATATAGTAGTTAGAAATTTAATGTAGTCCTGGAATAAGAAGTATCATAGATCTATAATGGTACAAAAGTGTTCAGCATGGACTAATCTTAGGGTGAGTGTTAGATGTAGTAGAAAGAATTGTAGAAGAGAATATTGTGCAATACCACACCAAGAAATTCGTTTATAAGAAATGTGTGATGAGAAGGGATACCTAATATGTGTTGAACATAAAAACAGTAAAGTATGTAGATACTTATTGAAGATGGTTTGGTCATATTATGGAAAGGATGGTGACACCGGACGACAGGGTACCTTACAGAAGGATGTTCCATTGAGAGTGCATGTGTGCTTATATTCTAAATGTACAAACAGTGTCACTAACCATAAAGAAATAAGATTGATTGCAGTCAGCTAAGAGAAAATGCAATAACTGAAGCAGAAGCAATGTAGCGGTGTGGCAGAGGCAGAGAGCGAAAGATCGCATCAAATACAGCTCTTGTATCTATTTGTTTATGACGGAAGACATGAAACACCCAATACTTGACGAGAACAGTTATTTGCCACGATCGCAATCACTCTTGAGCCTACCAGGAAGCGAAATCTCTCCTGGAACTAAGCAGAGCAAGATCTACATCACTTAGACAACCAACTTTACAGACGGCGAACGGTAAAAAGCCGGCTATTCATACTCTCACTTGCGTCATATCAATGTTTGCTACTATTCTTAATAATTTGTTCCAATAAGTATAATAATTATATAATAATAATAAAAATAATATAATATTCACAATTATATATATATAAATATATAAGAATAATAATAATTAATATAATTAAATAATTAATTAATAATAATTTTTATATATATATATATATATATATAATAATAATAAATTAATATATAATTAAATAAATTTATAAAAATATTTAGTTTGGCACATAAAGTGATTTAAAGATATATTCATAAGGAAAAATAAATAAATAATCAATTTAGTGATGATGTGTTCTCATTATCAAAGATTTTATGCTTATCCACCCTGAAGGTAAATGATGAATTAACTATCGATATGTTATTGGTTGGATTGTTGTCCAGTCATGGTATTATATTATATATAGATATATCATATATATATATACTATACTATATACCCTATATATATATAATTACTCAAATAACTTTTGTGAAAATAGGTAATATATCGACGATATAATATCAAATCCTTACATTCTTACCCCGTCTTGCTATATACCTATATATACTTACCATATAATATATCCTATACTTATATACACTAGTATCTCTATATATACGCTAATGCTATTATATACTACCTAACTTATACCTATATATATATATCCAATTATATTATATATACTGTAACAGTTGTACTATGTAATATAGATAATTACACATCAGATTATATACACATAAATTAAGTACAAATATATAAATAACCTACAGGATATAGATAAATTATAAACTATATATAATTATATATATATATATATTAATAATATATAATATATATATTATATAAAAAGCTATATAATATTCTTTCATATATATTATTTTCAAATATAAAGTTTTAAAATTTTCTTTTTTAAAGCGATGACATATATTATATTACATAATATAAAACAATATTCTGAAAATTTTAAAGCTTTCCTACTAATCTTTTCATACGTATATTACTATATATATAATATATGTAAACATATGAACCATATAGTGATTGTTACAAACTACCATCTATCTGGGCCATCTGTATAAGCATCATATATTATATTATTATTTATATAAATATATATATTATATATAATATATAATACTATATATATTATACTTAATATAATTAATATAGTTATATTTATACACTTCAGCTCTCAATAAGTATGAACTAATTAGCGCCATAGTCATATACGGTCCATACTCGCCTCAAATCCCTTCGATTACTTATAAATTTAAACCATTGACTTCTTCTTAAACATAGATAGGTAATATTAACACTTACCCTTCCTTCATATCATCCTTCTTGACCTTATACTCTTCATTCATTATCTCTTAGTAATATTATCTATACATCTCCAACACCAATTTCTACCACCCACACCCATTTATAGTAAAAAGTCATCACTCTTTCCCGCCAGGTGAGTGATTACAAACTTCAGTGAAAACATTTCTATTTAATAAAATTTAGTATATTTTACCATTCTACCGATATTATACTCTATCTGCCTCTTTCCCCAGACCATGGTGCAGTTATATATGCCTTGGGTTGTCATTGTCGAGCACTTCGCTCCATATATAAACATCGGTATTATGGTCACCTTGAAAACAGCTTACTTTGCCAGGATCGGCACGCTTACATAGGTTAGCGATGGATGAAAAGCTTCCACACATCTGACGTATATGTTTTTTCTCAAGATATCACTATTTGATCCTTCTGTTTTTCGCAGAAGGAGCTACTTACTAAGTTACTTAAGTTTTCAAGGTTACCCTTTACCATCAATGTGATCATTCAGTACTTTCCTATCTGTATCTTTATAATTAAAACCACGATTTTGTCATTAATTATCTCCAAACCATCTTCTTCAAAACACTCATTCTATTTATTGAGCCCCTGTCATTATATACCTCTTTCTCACACTTGAATTTTAAATCATCTGCGTAAGCAAACTTGCCACTCTCTACCTCTCATTTCTATCTTTAAGTCTCTGGGCATCGACATCTACATATAAGAATGACTATATTTGGTTCATGCCTGTCTTGGATTCAAACAACCTTTCCTCTCTACGTGGACGAGCTTAACTCTTAGTCTTTTCAATGTTTCTAGCATACTTTCTTATACGATACTCCATATTTCCCTTTCCATGCCTTTCTACATCTTCATCATATTAACAGAATCCAATGCATCGAGCAGGTCTATAAAGGCAACGCTCCCTCAGATGTTATACTCCCATGTCTTTTATGTGATGTGTCTCAAACCAAAGATTAGATAAGTCTTGCCTCTGCCTTATCAATAACCAAATTGTTTCTTATCCAATGGTATTTCAATTCTCTCCATCCGTCTTCCCATATGTTATTCTTTTGCATAACTCTACCATATGGTTTAACATTGCTCCTTCTTCTTTCTCTTCTGGTTTCCACGGCGCAACTGCTGTTTTACATTCTGTTAATGATGAACTATTCGCTCAAACTTCCTTAGGACTGCTACTCCTTCACACTTCTCTCCAAATTCATTAATGCATAACATTGTAATTTCGTTCTACGATGATATTTCTGTTCTTTTGTTGCCTAACAATAAGAAGGAGTAGGGTCCTGATGATATCCCCCCTGATGATATCCCTTCTTGAACCATAGAAGGGATATTATCAGGACCATACTGACGATATCCTCTCATAGAAAGGATATTATCAGTATGAACCTGATGATATCCCTTCAATGGTTCAAGAAACTTGTGTTTCCGAACTTGCACTCTTCCCTGGAAGGCTGCTTCGTTCATTCTAAGGCTTTCGAATCAATCCTTCACAGGAAGATTTGGAAACATCTTTAATCTTTTAAACTTGCCCCTGATCGAGAGTATTGCTTCCACAAGAAACGATAGACTGCTGATATTGCTTCCCTCCTCTCTGACTCTCGGTCCTTTGCACTTCGGCATTCGAATAAAGACTGTTGTGAAGCTAAATTATCGAAAACTTTAAAGTCTTGCGCAAACTTCGATATATATATATTATATATATAATAATATATATATATATTATATATTAAACACAAATAAATATATATATATATATATATATATATATAATATATATATATATATATATATTTATGTATATAATATATAATATATATATAAATATATATATTTATATATATAATATATATAATATATATATTATATATAGTATATATAACTATATATATATTATATATATTATATTATTATATATATCAGGTGGCCGGCTTTTGGGGGTAGGGCAGAGTAGGCAGACACAGAGAAGCTCCCAAAAAAATTATAAAAGTCAGCATAATATAATAATATATATATATATTATATACTTTATATATATATTAATATATATATATATATATACTATATATATATATAATATATAATATATATATATATTATATTATGAATTGTCGTTCGAAGCTAAGCTTTAAGATGCCGTCACAATTTCTAACCGATCCATTTTTTTTTTTTAATAGTAGCCGATCGGTGAAAATTGTTTACTTGCTCGAAGTCAATAAAAAATAGTTCTTATCTCTGAAAAGGCTTAGCAACTGTGGTTGTGCCTAACGGTCGGTTGCAGTCATTT